>VUYV01000042.1:5652617-5698623 GCA_008711295.1 Anarhynchus alexandrinus | reverse complement strand
GGGGGGGGGGGGGGGGGAACAAACCCCAAACACTTCTGTCTACGTGGTAAATGACTGCAAGTTAAAATTAGATAAAGTGTTAGCTGTCACAGCAGTGTGTGGTAGCTAGTGTAGTGAGCGCTTGATGTAGTGGTTGGAAAAAAAGAATGACCCCACTGTATTCTTGGCCCTGTGGTTTTTGGCTTGTGTTTGTTCTCATTCATCTGCAGGGCAGATGGCTCAGTTCTGCTTTTCAGAAACTGATGGAAACCTTCATCTTAAAAAAAAAACAAAAAAAACCCAACCAAACCAAAAGACACCAACACAACCCAGTAATAATTATTACTTCAGTAGAAATAGATGGTCATTGATGCATTGTGTGATGAACTTAAAACCTCAGCTCCTTTGGTTGCTTTTAATTAAAATATTTAATGTGCTTCCCATGTTTTGGGGCTGTTATCAAATAGTTTCATAAGAACTTGTTTGGAGGTAAACCGTCAAGTATCAGCTTTTTTTTTGTTTTATAAAAAAAAAATTATTTACAAAGCCATCAGTTGCAAAATGGGTTAAAATTATTTCACATATACTAGGTAGTTCACTGAACAATTGTTGAATGGTGTACTGAAGGGGTTTGAGGTAAAATTCTGAAATTCTCCACACATAATCAATTAATCTATGAATTTATCAGTTCATCTGTGATGAATTCAATGAGACAGCCTATGCATTTATGTCGTAACAATCTCAAAATGATGCTGACTTGTGTTTGGGAAAGGGGCAATCGTATTCAGCTTTTAAAAATGTAATACAGGCTCTTCATTCAGTAAATGCCCCTGGTAATGCAGAGTCAGAAGGGTCTACGTTGGAAGGTGCATCTGATCAGATACCAGCAGTGCTGTATTGCACTTCAACTTTTGTCTATGCATACTGACTTTTTTCTCTGATTAGTGCTGTTATATTAGGAATGTGAAGATAGGAGGAGGTAGGAATTTGAAAAGATTCACTTAAACATCAAAGAAATACCTATTCACAGAAAGCAAGAAATTTTTAGGAGTCATGGTACTTTTGGGTCAGTGGTTTCAGATGTTATAGTTATTCACATTTATTATTTTCTTTCCTGATGACTTGAAAGCCCTTGATGGCATGTGAGAATTTGTAATTGCATGGGAGCTGGGAGTAGTTATGATAATGGGAGGGGAGCGGCAAGTGAAGAGAACTAGTCTTGTTCTCTTTATTCCACTTATTTTGGTATGAGCTGCATATAATGGCCTTCAGGAAATCAAACTCTGCATTCTCCTGAGTATGTTGATAAGAGTTGTTTGCTGGGCAGGCAGGTTGGGTTGGTTCTTTTGCAGCCTTTCATCTGCTGGTCTGAGCTGTGGGGATGAGGAAGAAGTAGTAATTCTATGTGCAGAGTTTTACTGCAGGACTTTCCAAGGGCAGAGATGATTGCCACTTCTTCTTTGGCAAATATCCCCACTGACAGTGTTCAGCGGCATGAAACTTGCTTCTGGCATGGAACTTTTTCAACACCTTTAAGATTTCTGTGTCAGGTGATAGAGAAATTCATTGACGTGGAGATTTATTGTGGACCTTCTCTAGCTAAATTCTGTTCTGCTGAGGAAGTATTGTATGAGAGAGAAGTATGGAAACCGTAGTACTCATCTTGAAAGTTTGAGGTGGCGGTTAAGTTCCGGGAAGTTTCCAGTAGAAGAAGAGCAGAATACACCATTATCTGAGGCTTTCTCTGTTGTTGCCAGATAGCCCTAATGTAGTGGTGTTATGATGTACTTTGAGTGATCTGAAACCCATAGAAAGTGATGTGTTGTTAGATGTACATTAGATGTACACAGGATTTTCATTGCCCTCCTACAACAAAATACATAATTTCTTTCCTTCTGATGATACTTGTAAAAATTTTTTTTTTTCTTATCACTGCAAGCTGTACAAGCCAGTTTATAATACCAGGCTTGTGAAACTAAGTTTCACATGTCTTCTTTCTATCAAAGCTTTGTGATAAGTGCAAAGTAAATAGTGTCAAACTTGACTAAATGCTTGCCGAGAGTTGTGGAGAATTCTTTTTGTTGACTTAAAACTAGGACCAATCATGCAGCTGTCAACCTAATTAAGGGCAAAATTTCCCACTTTAGTGAAGGTTCCGTCTGAGATAGATAAACACTTTTTTGGTGGTTGCAGTGATTAGAAAATAGAAAAGCAGCATCAGGAAAGCATGCATTTTTGTCACCTTGAGTACAATGTTTTGTCTTTTTTTTTTTCTTGTGTTTTCCTTTACTTTTTATTTTGTGCTGCTTTGTCCATATGTGCTCTTCTCTTTCTGTGTCCGTCCTAGCTTTCTGCTCATCTGTTTCCCCTTTAGCCCTACTCATACTGTAGCTCTCTTCACGCCCCACATTATATCTCTTGTTCTGTATTGCTTAATTCCCTTGTACCTGTAGGTATGTTGCATATATATATATGGTGTTGAATCCTGTGGTTCCTGGAGTTTTGGTTTATTCTTTGGTGGGGGCAAGTGTGTGTGTATTATTGTTGTAGAACTGATCTCTGAAGATGTAGTTTATTTCCAGGCATTAGTTTGGGATGCTGAAGGGGCAGGTGGGAGCGAGTGACACTTTCCTTGGGCTAGTTCTGTCTCCCTGAAGTGTTCTGATAATTGGAGTGCAACTTAACTGTTTGAACCCCATCTTGTGTATAATGGATAAACACAAATATTTTTTTTTTTTTCTGTGAATGGAAGATAGTGGAAAAGCACATTCCATTTTCATCACAAAAGGTAGTGGCCATTAGAATCACAATTATAATGAAGGGTTAGGAGTTTACATTAATAATTCTTTCCTCTGTGTTTTGAAACCCCTTAACTATTTTGGGTTGAAGTTTATCAGGTTTAAATCATGGTGTAAGAAATATTCTCTCTGTCTTTCCAGTAGGGAGTAATTTTGGCATGTAAAAGAAGTATTTATATGTCAAAATTTATTTAGTAAATTTACTTAAAGTGTGCATAAATGGTATGATGAATCAGTTCAAATGAAAATCCTGTGCCTTTTGATACTTATCATTTCAGATACTTTCAAGAATTCATCAGCGCTGTATGTTGTAAATGTTGAAAGAAATGGAAAAATTATTTATACCTGGAAGGTGAGTGTGTGTTGGAACTTAATAAAAATATAGCAAATAATAACACTGTATGTGTATCTATGCCTAATTGAGTCCTTGTAGTTTAAAATTTTTTGCTAAAGGTTCAAACATGAAAACTTGACTGATTACAACCNGTGGGCAATGGGAAAATACCTGTCTCCACTTCAGACAAAGCTGAAGAATTATGAAATGGAGAGTAAACCACTGACCTCATTAAGTCCATAGAGTTTTTGCTGTTGTTTTTTTGGAAGACCAGGATCTCACTCTGAATGAAATGCCATTTCTTTAACAGATAAACTCTTCGTAAGCAGCACATTCTTTCACCCTCAGAATTTCTCAGGGAAGTCTGACTATTAAATTCATGTGCGCTGCTTTAGTTAAATATGTTTCCCTCTACCAAGATGTATGTTAAGATGTCATTTATCTAACACTCTGCTTCTGCCTTTCTTCTTTGTTACTTCAAGATTCGTCTATAGCACTTTATTGCAAGTAGTCTGCAAGTAGTCTAACCCTTGTTTACTTGATATCGTGAAGTATCTAGAGCTATCCTTTTTAACACAGGATTCTGCTCTCCATGGCATACGTATAGCTTTTAGATTGAAATGTTTGTAGTTGAAAGATGTTTTTAAATGGTTTGAGAAGGTTTCCCCGTGATGAGACAAGCTGTGGTTCTTTTCTTTTTTGTGCATCTCAGAGAAATCTGTAGACCCAGCTGGATTCTGGAGGATCTTGGTTCTTGAAGAATACAGACTGGAGATAGCAGACTCCAGTAGAATAGGGCTGCCTTTTGTCCCCCTCCAGCTCAACAATGTTAAAACTCTCCAGCTTCCCTAGGGTTAAGGGAAGAGGTGAGGCTTTCATCAAGGTATAATACAGTTTAACTGTGGGTGGATGTTTCCTTTAGTACAAGCATAGGGAGGGGAGTCTGTACAAGACAACAGTAACCATAAAAACAACACTAAAGAATGTGTCAAGATTTTTGTTTTTTTTCATTGCTCAAAACTCTAGAAAGACTTAATGAGAGTAACCCATCTAGTTCCCAACAGGAGATCTGGTACTGTGTATATGTGATGTTGCTGCTTTCTAGCATCTATGGAATCTCTTGCTAAGCTCTTTTGGGCTTTGGACAGCAGAGTCCAACTGCCTTGTAAGCTGTTCAGGCTTTTGCAGCTGGCACAAGGGATGAGTTGTAGCTCATGGTTCATACCTCTAAACCTGGGTGTCTGCCTGCATGCTAGATGTCTAAGCTCCCATTGTAGTTAGTAGGGATCTGGTCAAAGCAGTTGGTGGAGTTTAGAGTACTGGCCACTTGTAGCCTGTACTTTGGGAGGAGGCGTGTGGGGTTGAGGATGTGGACAAATAACCACTAAACTCCATTGACTGAATAGGCCAAGGACTCTGAGGAGGATTTAAACACCTAGGCTTAGTTTCCCCAAACCTAGAGGTAAAGGCTGCATGGGAAGTCACTGAAAATGTGCATTTCAGTTTCTCTTTCCTAATTTTGGAAATAATGTGACCTCTGCAGCCTGTGTGGTAGGAATGGCTGGATCACAAAGCCTGAGAACTGGAACTAGAAAACTGCACAGCTGTGCTGCAGTTTTTACCTCTCAAATGCCGTCCTGAAGGATGTGCTGCTGTTTCTTTTCCTGTTCCCTTAACATGATATAGTAGTATGATCTTTTTCTCCTGAGTGAGTCAGCCTGCTGAAGAACCAGCATCTATTTATTACTCTATTGGGAAGGATGCTAACATATTTTGTTTGCTTCTACTATAACTGGTTTTTTTTTTTTTACGCTTGCTAATGGGCAAACTGGAAGATACTTCCTGGAGTTTTCTCACAAAGAACAAATGTATCTTAAGGTGGTGTTGCATTAAATATATGATGCTTCTCCCAGAGAGAAGTTGTTCATAGTGTGTGGTACACATATCTTTCTTGGATAAATAAAAGTTCTGCTCCTCAGTTGAAAGTGTTGGTACCCACTTAGGTGCTGTTGATGTCAATGGGAGTCAATACGCCCACACTTGTCTGTGTGCATAAGAACATGTGGGTGTGTCTGCCCCAAAGCTCCTGTTAGTCTAGGTGGCTTGTATATTGTCAGGAGCACACGTGGGTGCCCAAGCTGTAGCTGCATAGCACTTATCCAGTGTCTTGAACTGTCTGGGTACTGAGCTGCTAATACTGTGCCTTTCCTGATGTCCGTGCTTTTGTTAAACCACTTACGTCTGTCAGCTGCAGTCACACCTTGGGACTGTGATACCTTACACCAGGACTGAATTTTTTTCTTCCTTTCTCTCAAGAGTAGAATGCTAAAACCCAGCAAGTGTTGGGAGTATTCTGTGTCTGTCTTTTTATACTTTACTGCTGACTTAAGAAGGATTCAGTCCAAATGTTTCCTTTTTTTCTGAAACAGTCCATTGACAACATATGGGTATAGTTCTGTAGTTTTGGAGTTTACTGCAAACCTTTTTAGAGGAGTCTCCATATTTACATAGAACAAAAAGGAGTCTTGGTGTGTGCATCTTAGTGAATGACAAGTAGTTTTAGGCCCCAGTTTGGCACTTCTTTTAAATTTTTACAAACTTGTTCTAAAATATAAGTATTCTTTGTGCATTGCTATTCTATTCTGCTAATAAATATCATCACACTGGAAAGCGTACGTGGGAAGACAGAGTGCTTTTAGTGTCTGCAGCTAGTCCTTCTGTTTCCTTAAGCTTAGGTTGGAGAAATCACAATGTGATTACACCTTCTAACAAACTACAGATCTTACTGAGTTGTTAAGGCAGTTCAGTATCTCTTTCTCGCTCTCTCCCCCCTTCATGATAACCTATTTATAACTAATGAGCTACCGCTTTTGCAAGACAGCTATATGTCTGTGAGCCTTTCCTGTTGGTTTTATAGCAACAAACTGTAGCTGTGACATTGTCAGTGAGGATAGCGCACAAACAAGGATGTAGACTAAACTGAGCTGCCCTGTCCTGTTTCCTAATAGAGAAAAATAGAAAACAACCTTTGTCTGCTAAATGGAAGAAAATCAAGTGGATTCTGCCTGAAATCAGGGGAAGGTGGAGAATGAGCTTTATTTTCAAGCTATTTTAGAGTATTGCATTGTACTGTGGTTTTGAAAGTGTCTGTCTTTTGTGACACTGATAGTTGGTGTAAAGGAAGATGTTTTTAACAGAAGTGAATTCTAGTGTCAACTTTATTTTGCAAGGCAATACAAGAATCTCTAGAGTAAACGTGAAAACAAGCGTGTTAGCTTATGCACAGAGATGAGCACTGATGTAGTCCTGTTACCAGTCTTGTAAAGTATATTTTTCAGTAGCTAAGTACAGGGGATGTTAGCGTTTCAGACATATTTGGAAAGAATAGTTTTTCGTGAAAGCACTTGCTTAACCTTAAATTAGTAGGCCTGAAGCCTGTGTCTTAATATAAAGACATTTTGTTTTCCTTGTTTAAATCAGAAGTCAGAGACTTTTGTCATTGCCACAACAATAATGAGACACTCAGAAACAGACCCCTTAGGAAGAGAATACTCAGGCTTTTGTTTTAACTTCACAAAGCAAGATGCCATAACTTTGTAAATAACCCCAGATTTCTTCCCTCTGCCCCCCCCCAAGCTGTAGTTAAAAACAAAGATGCTCACTGTTTCAGTACAAGCCTATGCGGCTGGATTTAATTTCAACAGTTTAGTAATTTAGTGCCTATACCTAGAGTACATTAATGGACTTCAGCTAGATTTGATATACAATATAAGCTGCCAAGCAGATATTTTTTTTTAGTATTTTGAAAATTTAAAGCGTGGCAAAAATTACCAAGAAGAAAAGTTTTGATTTGTATAGTCTTAGAAGTGCCCAAACCAAAATCATCATATGTTATTATCAATAAGCTAGAAAGGCTGTGTATTACGTTTCTTTTCAAAGGCAGCAGGCTAATGGTGTCATCTGGGCTTGTGAAATATATTTAGCCTTCAAACGATCATTTCCTAAGGGAGAGCTGGAATCCTTTTTTCAGCCTGCAGCCAGACCACTGGAAGCTGTGTTTGGTGATTTTTGTTGTTTCTGTGCTCCCTTTCAGAGCAATGACCCACCAAATTGGTGAAGTTTGGAATAGCAGCCTTAAATCTTCCAGGGGCCGTAGCATCCTCTTTCAATCTTGTACAGACATCTCGCTTCCTGGCCCTACTGCCTATAACGAAAACCAGGTTAGAACCAAAGTGATAGAGAGGCACTTGGCTTATGCAACGGTTTGTGGGCTGTGGACTGGCCACATTTCAGCTTTGTCCCATGTGTTAGTTCTAAAAGGAAAAAAAAAAATCTTTGTTCTCTTTCTTGCCTCGCTTTCTTGGAATTAGATAATTAACTGCCTGTTTATAGGACAGGGAAGTGTGTGACGATGTGTGTCAAGGGGTGGGGGGAAGAGGAGAGGGTGGTAGGAAAAAAATGAAAACAATGTTTAACTTTGTATATATTTACATTGCCAGTGCTAATTTGTTTTCATCCATAGGGAAATCAGAGAAATACTCACATTGGATTGTACGATCTTCAAACTAAACAAAATGAGGTGAGAGCCATACCAGAATTCTCCCTGGTGAAGACAGTGCTGTAGCGTTTCAGATTTTGATGCCTGCAACACAGTATGTTTTGTCCTTAAGGAGTATATGCGTGTTTGAAACAGAAGAGAGACCAGAGAAGGTATTTGAATGATGGTCAGTAGTGTTCAGATACAGAACATTACAGAACATCTGAATGACTTAGGAGTAGTAAAGTGTCATGTCTGCAATCTTTATTTCTAACCAACCAATTAAAGCCCTTTCTACTCCCCTTCTCACTGAACATGTGTGCTAAGAAGTAGATGTTTTGGGTTTTCTGTGTTATGTGCGCATCCTCGGTTTGTTTGGTGCTACCATTTGTAAGAAATTGTTCTAAAATTGAATGTACTGTAATTCAGAGGCTGGAATCATGATAACAGGTGTTTGCAGGTGTCCCCATAACAGTATAAAATGGGTGAAATTTTGTATTTACATAAATGTCTGCTGTGCTGCTTTAGTGGCAATGTAGAGCTCAAAAGATACAGTAAGAAACAAATGAGAAAAAGGAGAAGCGATACAGTTGAGGCTTGAAATATGGTTCTTCTGGATGTGAAATGATTTGCTTTAAAAATAAAAATGGTGTACTGGTCAGCAATGTTTTCCTAAGGAGGAGTAATTTGATGGGGTTCTTTATATAGTTAAATATTTATTAGCATTAATGTGTTTCTCTACAGCACCTCTACATGTTTGAGAGGGATCTATGCATAATCAGTTGTTCAGTCAACAACGAAAGGACGTTATTGGGTAAATATGTATTTTATCATTAATTTTTTTTTTTGTGTCACGGTAAAGATGATTTAGTTTAGTAGGATGATACATTTGGGTCTAGAATTACTTAAATCTATTTTGACCCGTATGTTACCCTCAGTGGTCTATGCATTTCAGTGGATCCATCACCAAGTAACGTAGATTGCAACATAAAGACACAGCTGTAATGATATCCTCTTTTATTAAAACAAAAATCTAAGACACACTGACCCTTTGTTCACTTCCCCATCCTGCATTTATACATGCCTCCTATGGCTAGAAGAGCTTCTGTTGTTCCTTCAACATATGTGCTTTTGGTAAAAAAAAAATAAATTGTGATGTTTGCTCTCCAAGAATGTTTAATAAGATTAATATCAAATATGCATGCTCACTGTGGTTGTGTTGTGTTTTTTTTTTTTTTTCCCTGTTAGCGGTCAGCTTCCGTCAATATACAGAGGAAGAAAGAGTAAGTCGGCTGTTACAGTCAGGTACTACAAGTGGATTGTTTTAACTGTTAGAAATATTGTACCCTTTCGCTAATTTCATAAATTCTGTTTAGAAAACAAAATTGTGTATAAAAAAGGATGTTATTTAAAACACATTCTTTTTGCAGTGTCCAAGTATTTAACCTTGCTAATTGAAATTCATCCCATTAATAATGTGAGAGTCCTAAAGGCTGTGGATAGCTGTGTTCGAGTACAGGTAAATTATTCAACTAATCTAAATATCAACCTTTTTAGTCTGCTATGCTAGAGAGAAAAAGTGGTCAAATGCAGAAATATGTCATGTTATCTTGTAACTGTTGCAGAGATAGTGTGCCCATCTTTCTTCATAGAATGAAAAAAATTAGAAACTTCATAAAATGTTTGATGCAGAATACTTCTCTGACAGGGAGGCTACTTTTTTATTTCTCTTCAATCCCCTGGAGCTTGCAACTATAGTGATTGCTAACTATTAGTCTTTAATAATAGCTATTTTTATTAATTAAATATCAATAGTGTGCCTGTCTTAATTTAAAAATATGTAAATATCCCGCTAAAGAAAAACATTTTAGATAAGTGTTCTAAACTACTTTGGTTATTTACTTACTTTTGTGAAACTTTCTGTGTAGTTTCTTTATCCAGTTGAAGGCAGAAATACTTCTACAGGAAGTCGCCTTTTGCTAGTTTCAGAAGATAAATGTGAGTTAATATTTTGAAAGTACATTGTCATTCTTTTACTTTGAGATGATTGTTATAGATTCTATTTTTGGTAGACTTCCATTGGAAAAAAAATAGGAGAAAAAAAAAAAAGGATGTTAGCTATTCTAGGTATTCCAAATGGCTTTCAAAAATTGTTAAATTTAATGGGATTTTTTTTCAATGGCCAGTAAAATGGCCAGCTTTGACTGCAATTATTTTCTTAGTTCATGCATTCATCTTTATTTCTAAAAAAACTAAAATAGACTTTTATAGCTGCCTATATAAATTCAGAGCAGATCAGTTGACTAATGGAGATGGATTGTGATTTAACGTATGACAAGTAGGATAAGAATAGGACAGTAGTTCCTTGGATTCAACGAACTTTGCATGTTCAGCCTAATCTAGTGGGGGGGAATTAATAGAGGTGGTCACTGGGAAAAGGCTGTTTATCCCTCTTGCCTTTCAGTCTTATAGAGTGAGATAGCTTTCCCCCATACTTTTGGAGAGGCCTATCTTCTCTGCTAAGCTAGACATCAACATTTAGGTTGCTGGATTTAGGTGGGTAGAGTTCACCTCCTAATACATTAACATAGTGCTGTGAACTGTAATAGAAACATTTATAACATCTTCTGGGTGAATCTTGCACCCTTTGCACAAGCAAACTACCAATAACTTCTAGGGATTTTGTGTGGGAAAGGACTGTGAGGTGGTGTTCACGCTAGGAAGTGAAAGAGGGCTAAGGTGTAGTCTTAGGCACAGGCATGCAGCTCTGCGTGCTCTTGTTTTTTTTTGTGTCCGCCTTGGCTTGGTTTGGCATGTTTTCGTTAGCACTCTTTCTGATGGTGCTGTGCTGATGTTGGCAGAGAACTGTTTCCACAAGGTAGTATGGCTGAGGCCAGCCTTGGCTCCAGGAAGGAGGAGAGTCTGGGTTTCTGCATAGGCACCTGTCTTCATATATCACAGATTTCCTCTTACACTGAGTTGAACTTTCTTGGCCCTAATGCATTGTGATAGCATTCTAAGAGGTGAGATGGTTTAATTAGCTGTATAAAAGCATATAAAAATGTATGTTTATAATTATTTTTTTAAATATATTTTAAAGATGTTGAACAATTTGACGTTCCTGTTGTTGCAGAAGACGAACACAAAGTGGTAAGACTCGAAATCTTGGTTTTTGAGTTTTGTTTTGCTTTAATTGAAAATTTAAACATCTGTAATTTTGACTAAATGTTTTCGTAGCTTTATCCTTGGGCAACATAAAGTATATTAAAGAAAGTATTGGTAGTATGGCAACTTATGCAGCCTACCACAAAGCTGATTGAAAAATCATGTAATCTATGAAGAAAGTTACTTCTTTTATTCTTTTTTGTTGTTGTTGCTGAATGTGTCTATTAGAAATTGGGAGAAAACATAGTGTACATTTACTTTTAAACTGTTCAAAATATTTGCAGAGTCACTTTCCTGACTTTGCCTTCTTGAGAGTCTGTGTGTCCCAGTAAAGGATTCATTTAAAAAACAAACAAACAAAAGACATGAAACTTAGATACAATCTAAGTACTGTGAATGTTCCAATGTCTTTCCTCTAATCTTTTTTTCCTGTTTTTAATGTGAATTTGTCTTCAACAAATTGATTGTATGTGCTTTGGTTAAAAGACTTATTATTAGCAAACATGCATCTAATATAGTAAAGATTTGTGTCACAAAAGCCGATTTTTTGCATTATGGAGACAAATGTAGGCTTGGAAGGAAAAAGTTAAGGTCCTGATTTTCAGTCACTTTGAAGTCTTTCATGGTTTTCTCAAAGTTATCATTGCTTTTAAAGCAGATGGGTCTTATATGCTAGACTACAGTAGTGGAGTAAAGACTAAGAGTGTAACCAGAAAAAACAGATCAATCTAATGTCCTTCTAACTAACTGATTTGTTTTGATTGACATGAAATCTCCATACGTCTTTCAAGAGTGCATTTATACAGTCCCAACGGTTTTCCACAATCCTGACCCTTTCCCTGCTGCCAGTACTCTCCATTGTGTGGCTGAGACTTTGGGTGGAAATCCCTTTTGGAGCTAATGCATCTTTGGAGCTAATGCAACCTTCAATAGTTGACGTAGCTGGTTCTGAACTGACTTTTTCACTCCTCTCCCATTCTCTATGATGAAGAGTGATGTCTGTTTTTCTTTGTTCACTTTGAGCAGCTTAAGTGGTGAATTTCTTGCAAGCAAGGAAATCTCAAAGAAAATACTTGGTAGTAGGTGTACCCTGAAAACTGTGCTTCTGATCTCTTTAAACTGAGCACCTTGCACACAAAAAAGGTGGACCTTGTACAACTAGCAAGTAGCATATTTCCTCCAAGCACCTGTTTGCACCTCTTACGTCATTATTTTTCTCTGACTGTGCATGTGCACTGACTGTGCATAATCATCACTACAGAACCTTATTTGATGACTTCTAATGTTCTTTCTTTCCCTTTAGGTGATTCAAAACTCAGGTCAGCTTCCAAGAACCAGAGTTGCAGATGATCTTATTTGGGCACAATGGGATATGATGGAACAAAGGCTCTTCTACATTGTTCCAAAGGTGAGATGAAAGTCATTCTAGTAGTTTTGTTCCTGTCTGTCTCATGACAGTAAAGTTTTGAGTGTGTGGGGCAGTAATAGTGTGATTTTTGGTTTTCATTATAGTAGTCTGTCTTGCTCCTGCCTCAAATAACCCAAAGCAAAAGCCAGACTTGCCTTAACTGCTGTTTGTGCATAGTAAATTGCAAGAAGACTGGTGGTCTCAGTGCATTCTATAAAAA
The DNA here is from genome assembly GCA_008711295.1 of Anarhynchus alexandrinus. Lineage (NCBI taxonomy): Eukaryota > Metazoa > Chordata > Aves > Charadriiformes > Charadriidae > Anarhynchus > Anarhynchus alexandrinus. The sequence goes on along the minus strand of VUYV01000042.1, from coordinate 5,686,182 downwards.
ATGTGTGGGGTTGTTAGATTTTTTTGGCTTTAAAAAGGTACTTTTATTCAAAAGGATCTAAATCTACCAAAAACTGTCATGAGTATAATGCCTCTGTTCTAGAGAATTCACATCTAGAAAGTATGTTGTACACAGACTTACTGAGTGACCGAATGAGGGCAGGTTATTGGCCAGAAATGCTGAAACTCTTCTTTTTATTTTGTTTGTTCGTTTTGACTGAGCATTGACTGCGTTTGATATATTCTACGTAAATGAAAATCAATTTTTCTTAACTCTTCTTAGCCACCAAAAATATATGAGTGTTAGGAGTAACAGGAAGTGAACTGTGATGGAGAAATGTATTCCTGTTTTGTTTTTGAGATGTCTTTTTGAAATGACCAAAATAAGATACAGTTCCTTTTGCCATATAGGTAGTTATGGAAAACATTTTTTAACTTTCTAGAATGTGTGTGTGTGTGAGATATGTAATGCTGTTCTTCAAGTGGGGGCCCACGCAATTATAGATGATTGGCAGATAATGATCTGGGACAGGAAGGAAGCATGTCATAGTGCTATTGTAGGGGGTTATATGTGGTTTTTAAAGTCGTCTTTTGTCCCTAACTTCTGCATGTCTGTTAGCAAAATGGGTTGAGTGTGTAGAATGCTGTGAAGTATCCAGTCACTTCTCAGTTTGTGCAATATGCTTTCTATTTTATCAGTTACAAAACACATCCTCTTAATTCCAGGAATCAAGGAGTACTTTAAAATGTGTCCAGTTTTATCCTGATGAAAATTTTAACTCAATAGTAAGTCATTAGTATTTTTTTTATACAGTTGTTTTGAGTTGGATGTAATTATGTGCTCCAGGCACTGATACGGAGATCCATTTCAGTGTCTCTTATTATTGGAACTTTTGCAGAGGAAAACTGGGTTTTGTTTTTCCATTTGTGGGTTTTTTTTTTTGCATTATATTCTTTTCAAGAATCTATTCAGTTGGATTCAGATTGTGCCATGGTAAGGTAATTTCAGTGGAATTGCACAGATACTGACCTAGAAGTAAGTGACATTCATGACATTGTACTGATCTTATACTCAAGTATTGAAGAGCAGGGTTATCAAATGCACTAGGCAAAGAAACCACATAATAATTTTGTCAGTTTTCAGTGACACAGGAAAATCTGTTGTGGCCAAAATACAGACAACAAAACATAAAAATTATAGCTTTTGAACACGTAATTGTTACTAGGTTTTTGTCCCAGTGGCTGAAATTTGCTCTAATGCAGGAGGTTAAATAACAAATATCTTGCAATTTTTTTTTTTTTTTTAAGAATCTATTTTATGTTTTTGGGGGTGAATGCACGGAATTAGAGGAGAAGAAATGAACTTTATTAAAATGTTGAATCTGGTGAAATGTGACTCTGACACATTTTACTGGGCTGAAGTATTAATCATAGTATGCTGACCTTGCTAAATAACAGGTTTCATTTTGTTTTTGGTTAACAGCTGGAATCACACCTGGATATTTCTGTAAATGGCACACAATTAAAGTAAGGGGGTTTTATGTTTCGTTTTGCTTCCCTTTTTATATATAAGGTACTGTTTTACAAACCTAAGTAAGCTTTGTGTCTCAAACACAGTATCTTTGTTTGCAGTTGCCTATATGGTAGCAGAACATAAGAGGAATATGACCACTGTGTCCAAACCTCCAGTTCCTCTAGTTTTCATCAGTGTCAACTGTAAAACGTAATTTAATCCTTGACTGCTTTTTTGGTGTCAGTTTTAAAAAAATATTTGTCTGAAGAGGTTAAACCATCCTTCCCCTAAGTATTCTGTACTTATTTAAATTAGGTTTAATCTCAGATGTGTTGTAATGGCGATGTCAAAATTCCTGTCAAGGGAAGCTCTCCATTTTTAATTGCTGTTACATGTTTTACTGGACAGTTAACCAGACCAGTAGCTCCTTTTTATAGCCTGAGACACTGCCTGTATCCTTTTCTCCAGCATGCTATTTCTAGGCAGCCTGCACTTCTAAAGGCTAAGATTCATCTGATTCTATCTGTCTACTGTGCACATGACTACGTCTGAGTTTGTCTCCTTAAGACTCCCTTTTAATTGAGGAAAAAGTTAGCCAGGGTGGTCTGACTCTCATTCATAATTCATCTCATCCTCATCTATCTTCAATCTGTTGAATTTATGTTCCCAAGGGGCCTGTTTCTCTTTGTGAAGAAAAAGGGAGGCCAAAGCTACTAGATCGGGTATCAATAACTGAAGGTAGCTGAGTTCCACTGTGCTCAAACTGTGGCTGTCAGAATGTCTCAGTGCTGTGCAGGAGGCTCAGTGTGGTGCTACTGCACATGCAGGTTGCCCTGAATGGGCAGTGTATCCTCTTGCAGCTAGTACTGAAAAAATCCAACTCTTGTAAGAGCTTCAATGCTTTAAATTTTTTTTTCAAAATTATTGCAGAAGATCTAGGGGAAAATTCCTGCAGGATTGAAATCCTTTATGAAAAAAAATCCAACCAAACAAAAAAAACCCCAAACCCCAACAACAAAAGAAGCCAAAGCAGACTGACTGCAATCTTCTGTTGCATGTTCTGCATGGCAAAAATAGGACTTGCGGATTTTAATGATATGAAAAACCTTTAAAGCACAGGCAGCATGAGACTGAAAAAGAATGTAATGGCATAACAAGTTCCATGTGAGTGTGATTTTTGTGCTTTCTTTTTCAAGTATTTCCGCTGAAATTAGTGTGCCTAATTGCAGATTAAAATGTAGCTTTACAGACATAAGAATGGTAGAGTTAGGCTGCAAAGCCTTTGAGTTCTTAGGTCCTATGAATGTTTGGATTTCCAGTACTTCATCAGAACTTGCATTTACTTAGAAGTATAGGAATGGTTGGACTGTGCTGCAGTAAGTGAATATGAAGTTTGCAGGTGTAATCAAAATTGTTGGTTTCTGATAAATGTGCAGTCTTGGGATTCTCATTTCTAACAGCATTACACAGATTGGTTAAGGCCTAATTTAACTTGCATTAGAGAACACTTGATTATAATTTAATTAGTATGTTTTGATTACATAGTGACTGTTCTTGTGATCTGTGTTGTGATGAATAACCGTGGATGAAGAAGTGATTGATTTAGTGATCTTTATTTGCTCATAGACTTGTAAATTTTGGATACGATTGCTGTGAAGACCAAGATGTTGCATCTAAATCTTTGAATCTTCAGGTTTTTACAAGTAAAGCAGGTAATGAAGAAATACAAGTATTGTCAAAATGATCTCCACTAGTAATTATCATGCAGTATAATCATAATTGATTACTAAATTTCTTCATAAGACATTATATATATTTGTATTTTTTGTGTGTCTCTTTTTGTATGAGTGTGAAATTTTTATTCCTTCAAAGTATACTTGACAGGTAACTATGAGGAGAGGGAGAAGTCAACTATTTTTCTTATTAAGTTTTCTGTCCTCTGGAAGCTGTATTAGAAGTTGAGCTAAAGAGTACCTAGGGTTTTATATATCAACACCAACAATAAAACAGTGACCCAGAAATTTTCTGGTAGCCCAACTTCAAAGAACTGGTGTCATGCATTCATATGGTGAAATATCTCTATCTGAGCACACTGTAGCATTTTCTGCTAGTTTCAGAACACAGGTGGTACCAAAGCATGGTTGTGTATTACACTAGAGCAATTTAATGTTAAAGCTGACCAAAAATGTCTTAGAAAGTAAATTCAATGAAGATTTTTGTTAGATCTGTTGTCTGGGTATTTGATATAGCAGATAATTGGACAGAGTGGACATGTGTAAACAGAGCATCTGTGATACAGATGTTAAGAGCTTCATGTTGCTGTTAGTGTGTGATACTTAGAAGGTCCAAGTACGTGATACTAACTTAGTATGTGATACTGAAGGGTTTAGCATATATATGACTTCTTCAACTTAAACCTAAAATGTTCCTTAAACCTTTAGGATTTAGGTGTCTCCCTGCATCCTAATGCATGCCATGAGCTTTTTTTGTTTAAAAACTGGACTCAAGAGACATCTGTTCATCACAGATGCCTGCGTTTTCAGCTTCTAAATTAGACTATACCGCCAAGCAGAGATGGTATCTGATTAACCTTTGAATAGTCTACAGATTTGTATGGGGATATGATGTGTTGCAGAAGTGGCTTTACATCTCACTTCTTAAGGTGTGCTGCATGCACACAGGCAAATTGTGGAGGTATTTGCTAGATGCATTGAAATGACCATTAATGCAAATCAAGTGAAATATAGTTTCCTTACATGGATTTTTTTTCTTACTAAGGCAGACAGCACACCTATAAAGATTAGAGGGGAGGAATTAGAAATAAGAGAAAGCCAAGTTTCTATCTACCAAATGTAGATTTGGCTACTTTTTCTCTGCTAGCAAGACAGAGTATTTCTGATACTAACAGCCTATCCAATAATGGAAATTGTTACTGATTTGTATATATATATGTTTTCTTTTAAACCTATACTTCTCTAGGGTTTGTTCAGTTTGAAGCACCTCCTTTTAGTTTAGGATGAAATTCAGTCTTTCTCAAAGACAACTGTTGTTTGATTACGCTGAAGGAAAATGTTCTTTTCCATCTGGCAACACAGTATTTAAATTCTGTGTGGAACCTTTCACATGCGCTTTTCATTGCACTTAATGTAGAACACATAATTTGACAATTACACTTACTAAATGAGATTATTGTTTGTGGCTTTTCATTGAATGTTGTTTGAAATTGAGGATTATTTTGCATAACTGACAGTTTGGAGCAAATGGTTTTGGCGCTGAGACTATATCTAGTTGTCAAAGAACACTGTGGGTAATCACACTAAAGTTCCCTTTTGTACCTCTTGTTTGTGCTGATTTAGAAAACTGGACTGCGAGCTCTCTGGGGTGCAGACTATGCCTTCTGTGGAACTACTAGCACGCTTCAAATATTAATGCCGATATCCCTATTTGTACCATTCGGACATCTCTGGCAAAGAATAATTGGTATAATTTCAAAATGGAATATTCCATGCAATTTCCCATTTAATAAAACTGTTATTGGCTACTGCCAATCTGAACTTTGAATGAAATCGCTCTTCCTTTCTCAAACTTCCTCAGTAGAAGAAAAGTAGCCGTGTTTCTTATACTCGGCACAGACAAAATATCTCCAGATAAAAACCCCTATGTACTTCTAGATTAGCTAAGATCAAGCAGCTCTAGTCTCAGGATTAATTTTGTATGTCCAGAATTCAGTGGTTATTTAAACAACACTGCGCTGTTATGTTTTCTTTTAGCACTTTAGAAGTTCTTTTCAGTTAAATTTGCTTGGTATTAAAAAAAATAATAAATGCAGGTAGTAATATGACATAAACCCTGGATTACCATCACCAAACTTTACCTGCCTAAGAGTTAAGCATCTGGACTGTATTTATAGAGAGAAATAGGCATATCCAGAGGATGATTGTTTCTATCCATATTTCTTCATTTGCTGTATAAGACTTTAAATGAGAGATGTTTGGATGGCTGAAGGTAGGTGAGGCAAGTCATTCCTAAGGCAGTACAACTAGACTAAATGCCCTGGTGCAATGTCATGTTTAAATTGTGACAGTTGGATGCCATGTTGAGATGTTGGTACAGTCTTATGTTTTACGATTCTGCATGAACAGAAATGAGGAATTTGAAGTTAGAGTTTCCTAGGGAAAACTTCATGTCTTCATAGGAGACTTAAAATTTCAGTGGTATGATGTTTGTTTATCAAGTGGCAGAGTTGTAATTGTTGTTTCTCTAGTTCTGCTGAATGTAGTAACTCTCTGTTACCTTGTATGAGTAGAACTTAATTTTTAAATGCTTCCTTTTTTTTTACTTTGTTGTGGTTGAGATCTTTTTTCCCTTTTATTCCTGAAGAGTCTATCCAAATATATCTTCATGTGAGTCTTCTCACCTTGTGGCATTTAGCTACAGCTCTTACTGTTTGCAAATTATTTTGAAATTAATAGTGTAGAAGACTTGGTTCTGCCTTCGCATAAAACACTTACCATATAGGTGCCATAGGATAACAGGCATTCCCTGCATCAGCACACTCCAGCTCTAATTTGCAGAGGGCTGCTGGTAAGGGTAGGAGAGGAATTTGTCTTATATTCTTAGTCTCTGGCTGCTTTAATGGGATTGCCAAGGCGGTATCAGATGTAACATTGCTTGGACACTTGCTGATCTGAGACCATCATGTTTCTATCTATATTAATGAAGCACCATTTGATATTTTCTGTTGTTCATACTTCAGTTTCTTAAGATTTGGACCAGTATGCTAGAGTTGAAAGATGCATAACCTATTAATAGTGCCCTATAGCCACTGTTTTTGTGATCAGCTTGCATATATACCCACCTATGCTTCAATCTGAACAAACTCACTTGCTTGTTGTGCAATTTACAGAACAGCATATACACTAGCATCCAGCATACAAGAAAGAAATTTGCGGTGTTGGAAGGGAGCTGTTGATAATAAAACAGCATTGTGGGTTGCTGGAGCTTTTCCAGTCTTCCTCATGAGTCCTGATGCTGCTACTTTAAAAATTATGCATGCTCTGAAAGTTGCCAAGTGCTCTGGCAAAATGCCCTGTCTGTTGTCTAAACGACTCAAATATCCAAGCAAAACTGTATCAAACAATATTCAATTAGCTAAGAATAGGCAGGAAAAAAAATTGCATCTCAAAAGAAACTGTTTACCTTCCCCAAGTGTGAAGTGCCTCAGCTGTATCTGTATCACAGCTATGTTACAGCCTTGTGGCCTGAAGTACGAGGCGTTTAACCAAGTAAAATACCTTGGTAGCTGTGCTTTTTTTTGTACTTGTGCTTTTTCCATACTGTGCCTTTTCCTGTATACCTTGTATGCATAAACCATTATTTTGTGCCGTTTTCTGTATACAACGTATACATAAATCTTTATTTTTTTACAGATTAGTATTACCTTTTTTTTTTTTCTTTTAAGTGATAAACTTTCCATAAAGTTAAAAGGTGATTGGTCATAGTTGTGGCCCAGCTTGCCCAGCTTTCCCAGCTGTAGTGGGGTAGTGTGGTTTGGAAGCTCTTTCAAAAAAGAATGCCAAAGCAGCTTGCTAAAGCATGGAAGTGAGTGGATTAAAGTTTTTATAAGAGATGGAAGGAGGGCTACCATCCAGTGGAGTCAGAAATGAGTCTGACTTAGAATGAGGCTGGGAGGGGGGAGCATTCCTGCACAGAGTACCTTGGCTGAAACAAGCTTGTGCCAAGGACTGACTTTTGTCCTAAAAAAGGAATTAATGGTTGTTTGGAATGGAAAGGGGAGAAGTAACTATCATATCTAGTGTGAGAAAGCTCTGGTAGCGTATCATGCTGCTGCCAATATGAAATTACTTAGAAAGCAAAAAAACTGTGTTTTACTATGTTATTCTGTATATATTTGACAATTCCTGAACAGAACATATCTACAGATTGAGACTGGAGAGAAAGGCTTGATCAGTTTTCTGGCTGCAGGCATGATTTCTACTGGGAAGGGCTAAAAATGTACTTCTAACAAGAACTCACCACGTCAGAACCCAGGTTTCCATTGTGCCGTATTGACTCCATTCTCTCTTATTTTGTGCTTTGCTAGGTAAATGGTGGTTAGAGATATGTAATATACATGCCTATAATCTTTACCTTTTTTGAGAGGTTAGTTTCTAATTTGAAACAGTCTTGCTTTAGTTTTGTGCAGTGTGAAGATGTCTAGCTATTCAGGTGGACAAGTTAATTTTATTTTCCTTTTTTGTCTTTTTAGGAGGCTTGTGTGTGTGTTGTAGTCTAGCCTCTGATATTCCTGGCGAAATAGGATACTCCATATATTTTTTACATAAAGGTAAGATTAACCTGTTAAGTTACACTTTATTTTGGAGAATGTCACTTTGCTGAAAGAGTCACAGAATGCCTTGCAAAATGAGTAACTACCCAAGTCTGCAGAAAATAAACTACTGTGGCTGGTGTTTAAAGACAGTAACTGCCTTTAGCTGCACAGTTGACTTTCCTGCTGTAGACTTCCTGCCTGATGCTGAAAGAGTAACTTCAAACCGGTGGCCTCGTGAGTGACTATTAATTTGGTCCCATATTTCTAGCCAGACTTTCTGGCATGCTGAGCACAAACATTAATGAAATCTGTGGCAACTTGCAGGTGTGTTGTACTTACACCATAAGGCATTTGTATGGGAAATAGAGCCAACAGCTCTTAGTTTGAGTATCTGTTTAGAGTTCCAGTTCAACTTGTCATTTTCACAGCAAGAGGTGCAACACCCACTGACTGTAAGAATAGTTGCTATGTAAGTGGTGCTCTAGCTCTTAATTTTAAGACCTTTTTTTTTTTCTTGAAAAGAATAAAGAACATTGTTTTGTTCTGATCAGAGCAAAACTTGTCATTAGCAAGATCTTTCTCGTTTTGATACGTGGAGGAGAGAGACGAATCATTTCTCAATTGAGAAGCTGCATATTATGGAGTAATCGTGTTCAAGTGGACAACATACCTCTGTTTTACTTTAAGTGTTCTCTTTCTTGTGTTAGGAAACACTTCTTTTCATGTGTCAGAGCTGTACTAATATGTTGCTTTGCTGCTGGAACATTGGGATTGAATGAACTGCATTTTTGTGTTCTTGAAGGCATTAATAAATTGGAAAAGACCATTCTGGGTGTGGCAGCACTCTGCATTGTATTGCTATGAAGGGCTGATTTCCCCAGATGTACTCGATGCGTAGCTGAAGGGTGGTTGCATTGCTTGGAGCCAACCGTGGCCCTTGTACATCCCTATCTGTACTAGGAAGAAACCGAGGATAAGTATGGTGACATTGACCAGCTGCATATGAAATGACCTTCATGGAATGTAGTTGTTTGGTGCAGAGCTGTTTGTGGATTCATGTAAGATTCATCAGTCATAAAAGAGAGTTTTAAGACTGATCCTGAGGTGTCCCACAGAAGCAGTGGTATATCAGGTCCCTAAGCCACATTTTGGAGACATATAAGGAGTTCAGTCTGTGCTGCAGTATCTGTAAACTTGGAAGGAAGCTTCCCTCCCCCTGTTAAAGCAGGTCCCTTCTGACACTTGATATAGCATAAACACAAAAGTGCCGATGTTGCAGGTGTATTCTGTAGTGCTAGTATTAGCTTGCATGTGTATGCTTTGGCAAGTAATGGTGGTGATAATGAGTATACTGACTCATTGCAAGCAAACTTCATTCAGTATCTTGTGTGAAAAACTATTTGTTTTAGATATCCCTTCATCTATAGCATTGCTGTTGGTCTTGGAGGTCTCATATTTCTTTTTTTGCAGCATAGGTAAAGCATATCTCTACTGGCATCAGGAATCAAGTCCTGGATGAGTGGCTGAAGCATGGCTCATGATCTACTTTTTTCCTTGGTGGTCTTTTAAACTGTGGATCTCTTGTCTTATCTTGAAGTTTCACGCAGTATTAAGAAGCATCCTGATCATGACACCATTCAGCCTTTAGGCTATTGCAGCATGGGCATTTGGAGGCCAGTCATTGTCTCCTAGTTATTTTAATCTTCATTTTTTCTCAGAGACTGAGGAAGTTTCAGGGATCTGTGTCATTCTTACTGGATGCCAGAAGTGTGGTGCAAGTCTAGAATAAAATAACAGCTGTGCTGATGCAAAGCCCATGCAAACACAGCAGGTCTGAAATTAGCCGATGTTTAAACAGAGCTGAACTAAATTACAGTAATAGGGCATGCAGATAAACAAACTGGAAATTTTTTAAAGCAGTTGAAAGATCACCAAAATGTGAAGCACAGCTATGTAAAGGATTTGTGTTTGGTTTTTTGGGTTTTTTTGGGGGGGGGATTTTTACACAAGCTTGCTCTGGGATGGAATGCTTCTTTAAACACAAACATAGGTTGTGCAGTGCATGGCCAGTTTCCGCATACTAAAGAACTGCATTGTGTGGGTGCAGGTCTACTAAGTGTGCAGCAACTCTGTTTAGGATGAAGTAAATCTGTCTGTGGATACAAACCTGTAAAACAGTCTAAAATATCCCTGTTACGGTGTATTGGCACTGTTGAAGTTTCTAGCTGTAAAGTCATACTTGATTTGTAACAGATGGTGTTTATTGTTTGGGTTTTTAAAAAATATTATTATTTTTTCCTAGGTTACAACAAAACTTTTACAGTTTCACTAGAAAGAACAGAATCTCATCAATTGAAGGAAGTGGCTTTTATGAATCTTGGTAGGTTACTTGCATTATTCCCCTGTGTGACTGCCATTTTCTGTCCCCAGTAGGGAGACAAATGACTAACCTTCTCTAGAAGGAAAGGATTTTTTTTTCTTGACTTTAAGTAGTTGTGTTATTTTGCTGCTTTCTTTTTTTCCTTAACTTTTATATTTGGCATTTGCTACTGCAATACCTCACTATTAGTAGCAACTTCCTCTGAAATTGTCTCAGAATCTTCTCTGGAGATCAGCTGCTGAGTTCTTGAGTGTCTCAAGCCTCTTGAATCTTCCCCTGGAAACCCAAATGTATTGCTAGTGTTTCCTGTGTTAATATAACAGCAGCTTTTAATTAACTCCTTTTATATTTCCTAGATATAATCAATTCCATCAGAGAGAAGTGGGCCAAGATGAGAATCATGTGAAACAGCCTCTTAAAGCAAATAAGTGAACAAGTGCTATACTGACCACTGTTATTTCTTTAAATAGACTATTATGTGGCTGCTTATTTGCCTGGACAGTTCCTGCACCTCCTGAATATTCAGCATCCTGACCTGCTGTGCTATAGTTTGTTTCTTACAGGTATAGTAAGACTGTTGCTTGAAGTAATTTTATTGTTGTAGTGGCAACTTGTTCAAATCTCCTTACATGAAAGTTGTATTTCTCAATGGTTGCACAGTGTTCTGAAGAAGCAGAGAGATTGAAAAAAAATAAGAATGGCATTTTTGCCACTTTCCATTTTAAAAAGAGAATCTGAAGTGACATTTCATACTTCACCTATTACGTACTTCTAGCTTGTTATGAAGTGGAAGACGACCTTTCACTGAATTTTGAATTCTTTGCCTTAGTTTCATAGTTTCCCTTCCCCCATCTTTGTACATGCTTCTCGGTCCTCTGCTGTTCTCAAATTTCACATGGAGATGTAAATTTGATTTTACATTTCCTTCCTCCAATTGAGTTGCTCTAAATGTGTGTGTTTGGAGGGTGTGGGGAGAGGAAATCTGTGTTTCCTTCACCTGATCAGGCTGATGCAATTTGATTTAGAGTCTCATCTGAGAGGCACGTTATTTCATTTCCAACAAACATCTTTATGGGAAGTAGGTTATTTTTGGAAGTGGGGGTCCTTTGTTTGAAAACAGATATCTGTTCTTCTGATTGGGTGAAAGAGAGGTAAGTAGTGGGAACTGGTGCAGGGGCATCATCCCAGGAAGGTAATACCTGTTGTATATATGTATTGAAATCATGTTCTGCTAGAAATGAGTAGAAAGCCTCACTGTTGTATGGTGGGCCTGATTTCTCTGATGCAAAGGGTCTGGAATCCTACTGTATAGTACTGTTGTGGTGAACCTTAGTACTGTCATAAATAAAGTGGGTTTGATCTGATGCTTCAGTCAGTAATCATAGAGCAGAATCTTTTTGTTCTGGCCGTTAGGACTGATAAGAAGTCTACCAATACAAGTTTGTACCATGATTAGGTCCCAATTCTAGTATTGTATCTCAGTTACTAGCCTTGTGCTCTGTTCCTTCCTATGTCCTCTGATTTGTCCTAAGACAGCATTGTGAGCCTCATATCTGTACACCTTCTATGCTTTGGCAGTAGGGAAGGAGAGAACTGAGTATGGACTGTGCTCCTCATTCACTTCCTTTACCCAGCCAGCACCATTCTTCCTCCTCTTCAGCATAATACCAGGGCAGCTAGTACAGGAGGCAGACTGTTTCTTACTGCTGGGGACCTGGGAGTCTTAAGAGAAGTACTGGTAGCAGCAATATTTTATATTCTTAATCCTTTTTTATTCTCAAACGAATGTTCTTCAGGTGAAGGTGCAAGAATTGACATGTTGCAAAACTGCTCCATCAGATCCCCACTCACGTCAACAGTCTTAGATTGCCACGTAGGAAGTATGTATGCTGTGAGCATCAGTGACAGCGCCTTACTACAGTTCCTACAGAAGAGCAAACGAGACAGTGAGAGATTGGCGGCTCTACATTGTGCTCTGTTGCACTTCCGACACACAGAAGACTTGGAAATGCAGGTGGGAAAAGACCGTTCTCTAAGTTTTTTCAGTGCCTGATGTCTTATACAAAGCAGGGTCAGGGCATGAATGATGTCAGCCAAAGAAGAAAAGTCCTGATTCACAGGTACCTTTTGGCAGTGCCAAGAGGCTCATCAGCTGGGCTGCCCAAACTGCTTTATTTGTCAAGGCTGTCCTGAAAACATTTATCTCTGTATCACTACTTCATGCAAAGTGTTACTACTGAAAACAGAGTTTTGACAGTCTGTTACAAATCATGCTTAAACAGAGATTTGACAAACTCCCATGTTATCCTGGCAGATTATTTGGTGGATTTCTGAGAACCTGTCAACATGTCATTCTTTTGACCCCATTCAAGAATTTATCATTGGTAGGTATTTGTTTTCCTGCGTGCTGAATTTTCCTGCATACCCTAGTTGTGACTTAAGGAGAAGCCACGATGTCACAAACTGACTGTCTTCTTTCCAAACTTTTTGGTTATGATTTATGTTAGCTGACCTGCATTTTGTGGTGTCAGAGACAATATCAGTAGTTTAGAAGATACATGGATACAAAATCAGATCGGGAGTAAAACTTTTCAAATGCATTCTTCTGTCTAGTGGGACAAGTAGATTTATTGTTATTTTAGGTCACTGGAGAGCAAATTCTCTGTCTGGCTTCTGTCTTGGATATCTGGGATGTAAATAATTGAGGTTGGAGCGAAGGAGCAAATCTCATTTTGCCCAGCCCAAACCATTTTTTCATAAGGACTTGGCATATCATGATATTCTCGTCTAATATCTGATTCCTCAGCCTAGCCAGTGCATGTCATGTGCCCTGAGCCTTTGTACAAAGGACCCCTGCAGTGCTGAGCTCTAGCCAAGCAGCTGACCTGGCCCTGCAGCCATCTGGACTTCTCTTCCTCCTTTTGTGCACAGAATGGGACCAGTTCCACCATGGAGGAAGCTGTTTCAGAGAGAGCAGCAGGATTTGTCCCTAAAAAAGAGTTAGATAAGGAACTGTGAAGCCTACTCTTGTTAACTGATAGTTTATACAATCTTGCCCTTAAATCTTTTTACATTGCATTCAGCCTCGCTGTACTGGAGAATGTGTCCAGAAACTCACAACCTGGATAAGCTGTTGCCCTACACGTCACTGCTTGACTGGATTGGGGTAAGATAACAGCTGGTACTTTAATTAATAGCTAGAGGGAGTCTATTTTTTCTCCTTTAATACAGCCTTTAACTTGTATGCCTTGCCTTTTCATAGACGTGGTCTAAATCCATATCTGTCCTTTATGGCCGTTTTATTTTGTCAAGTCTTAACCTTAGTGGTGTTTTCCATGAGTCCTATTTTTGGTCAACAAATAAAAGCATTTCTAAAACAAGAACATCTACTATAATGGAATGGATGATTAAATCTCTCAGTTTTCATAATGAAGCATTAATTTATTGCTAATAATATAAGGTTTTTAATGAATACAAAATGTATTTAACCAGCAAAATCATGCGGTTATTTCCAAGACAAACAGTATCAGTAGAGTTAAGATTTATGAGTAAGTTTGCAGAAGTAAAATAAATAACTTTAGGCAAGACCCTACAGTTAGAGCAAATAGCTTATTTTAATTTCTCTTATCTGACACTGTTCTAATATGTTGTCTTTTTTCAAAAGAGATGAATGAGAGAAACATCTTCCATGTTTCTTTTTGGTGAAACTGAATGTGCAGTTTTGGCTAGCTAGCTAGTTTCGTAAAGGAAACGGGTAATGGAGATTCATTTAGATACCTAAACAGGCCCCATGTTTTATGGTAAATGATTTATATTCTTATAATTTGTCTGTATTTACAGATTATCCCTGGAGTAACGTGTGCAACAGACATTATTTCTCTACCTGTGTTAGAGGTAAATTCCAGTATAAAACCACACTCATATTTGCAGGTTAGGAGCTTTTTTGTTGTGGGGCGGGGGTGTGCTAAATACTAATGAAGCAGTGTCCCCACAGCCCTAGCCAAAAATAGGGGTGAACAAAAAATTGCACTGTTTGAAATGTGTTATGCATTTACTAAAGTACCAGCTATTCAGACTGATGTTTGCTAGCTCAAAGATGTAATTTTTCCACTTTTATGAAGAGACTTTTTCCATTCAAAAGGGAAGGTCCTCCAATAATTAATTCTTTTTTAATTTGATTGATACCGCTTCATTAGCTGGAGGTAAACTTGGCATGACAGACGTGTAGGATTTCTACATATCTCTATGTATACATATTTCATTGTGCTGCCATTGGTACCAGTGGTTCATGACCCTCTCACTTTGTTTTGTCCAGAGCATCCTGTGATTGCACTGATGTCAGGGCTTTGGCTGCCTAAATCTAGACAAATTCCTGCACAGCCTGGAAAAGGCAGTGAGCTGGATGGGGAGAGCCCATGCTCTTTGGGTAGGAAATTGTACTTTCCATTAAAAACAACATGAATGATTCTTCCCGTCTTCCGTTCCACTCCCTCAGCTCCATTCTACTCAGCTCCAGTTTAGAGAAATACTTGAAATTTTCCCAAGTGTTCCCCTATAAAAACTGAAAGAGGCTTTTAATAAGCAGCTTGTTGTGGAGGGTTAATGTGAAGAGGCAGGGCTTGAACCCAACAGTACCAGCAACAGATGTGAGTAGACTCTGGATACATGACAATATTGTTTCACATAGTACTCTAAAAAGGTAAGGGTCTGTTTCTTCCCCAGTGCTTATAATTAGCTCATAAAGCTTCAGCATTCACAAAATTTTTTAAAATCAGTGAAATCGCCCACTGGTCGCTCACTCCATAACACTGCATCACAGCTGTGCTGCTACAGATTCACATGACTGCTGTCAGGGAATCAGGCTTTGCTTGGGAAGGCTGCCCTGAGAGCTGGGACACCTGGGAAAATCCAGATCTTGAGAAAATTTGTTGCTAGATAATCCTTGTAATTCACTGAGGTCAAAGTTAGCAGGCCTTTAATTTGTCTGAGATTGAACCTCAAGCCCCTGGGGGCAAATGCCTTTAGCAGCTATACTTCCTGATTGTGGAACTCATTTCCTATTTCTGTCTGAAACCTAAACAGATTGAAAAGGTCAGAGTTGAACCAAAGACAAATATTTCCTGCTACTTTTGACTGCAAATTGCTCTGACTCTTGGGTGAGGACAAAGATGATTATACATAGGGTGAGGTTTAGTGCTTTGGCTGCTTTGTACCACTCCAGTGACACAAACCCACCATGGCTTGAGTTCAACTGGTCAGTTGTTGGGGTTTCAGTTGGTGTGTGTTGTTGACATCACAAGTCAGACCCTGGTGACAAGTCTGGTCCTATAAGTAGTACTTCTTTTGCAAAGGTTTTATGGCACTTCACAGAAACAATGGTGAATTGTTGCTTTGAGAAGGTTTTTGGAGTTTTCAAGCCCATGAATTGTTGAGAGCCTTTGGGAGGGCTACGTCCATATTCACAAAAAATATTGTGCTATTTAGGCAACAGGTGTATTTTTATCACTAAATTCCTGTTCAGCAAGAGATATCGAGACAGTCTGTGAGAAACGGGGAACAGTCAAGAGTCCGATTGTCAAAATGCTTTACATAAGGATGGTGATTAATGAAAATCTGGGTTTTATTTTTTTTTCCTTTTTAAACACAGAAGCCAAACTTGAAGGGGTGCAAATAGGCTTGATCAGAAGGGGAGAAGGAAGGGGCAGGAGGAAGAAGGGAAGAAAATAGGAGGTCCAGGAGAAGAGTGAAGATGTGTAGTGCAAGCAGTTGTTAGATTAGCACAGGAAAAGGCAGCCTCTCCTTCATGCTGTGCTGAGCCACAGGGGTGAAGAGTAATGTTTTAGAGTAGCTGCCTGTGCAGCTAAGTACTACTCTCTGAACACCTTCACTGCTAGGAGATGCAGCACTACAGTTCCCAGGGAGAGCACATGCACCACTTAAAGGTCATTGGCACCCTGCATCCTTTCAGAGGGGTACAGCAGAGAGGTCTCTTTGTCTTCAGTTAAAATAACACTACTTATGAAAGGCTTCATGGGAGCTTATTACGTATTGCAACCGGGTAAGGTCTTGCTTTGACTTCTGGTAATACAATGTCTTTTAGGTGTTCGTGCTTAGGTATTAATTCCTGACTCTCTAGAAATGTTAGCAAAATAAACACCACCTAAGATGAAGAAGCCTTCTCTTTCTAGCCCTTGCCCTGATGATCCTCAAGAAATAACGCATTTAATTAAAATAATCCTTGATTTTAAACTTTTGACTTTTTAATGAGGTCTAATACAGTGCAGGTTTTCAGTAGTGTCTGCTTTTAATTCTGAAGTCTACCACTTCCTGTTACATGCTCAATTTATGAAAGAAGCTTGCTGTCTTGCTTCCCCCCTGCCACACATCAAACAAAATCCAGTGTGGCCTGAATGCAATTTTGCAGTGCTGGTGCTGTCGCAGTTGCATAAATTGGTCACTAGATGATACCCTTACGCTATATTGTTGATATTTCTCTGATTTCATATTATTAACATTTAGCAACATACTGCAGTAGTAGGTTGTAGATCTTGTTTGTTAGCTCCAGCAGGGTGCACATATGGTGCCATATGCAGTCCTAGTTTCCAGCTGCCAAATATAACTAACATGAAGCAAAAAGGAGATTTATTTTTCTCTGCTGCAGTTACACAATAAAGGGACAATCAGCACTGGCAGCAAGAGGGAAGTGGCTAACAGGATTGAGTCTCTGCAATTTATTTTCCTTGGCAAATTGTAGTTTATAGTAGGAAGTGGTTTTAAAGACTTCTGATGTTTTCTTCTGCAGTTATTGTCATTGTAGAAAAGTAGGGGAGAGGGAGCAAAATCCAACATGTTAATGCAAGATGGAGGAATATTGTGAACTCAAACTTTTCTTCCTTCATGTGTCACTACTGTAGTGTCTGTATGGTAAGGTAAATGTATATACAGGGAGGCAAGAACATCTAGTACCATCTCTTGTTTTTTAAAACTGCCAACAAGAATTGCCTTAATCTCATCTCTTCCTCAGCAATGATCACATCACTTGCCTTTTATAAACAGAGGCTTCAAATCTTTATACCCAGTCCAAGAACTAGCTCAGGAAACCAGTGTGTGTGTGTTTGGGTTTTTTTCCTCCTGTCTGTTCACAGCTGAGTTTAAATTAATTTCATCATTAGAGTCAAAAGCTTTAGAATTGCTATGGAAATGTTTGGATTTTGTTTCTTTTCTGGGATAAGGCACTGTTACTTGAGGTTGGCAACTGGATGTTTGCAATGTAAGTATTGATGCAGCTTGAAAATAGTGGCAGCCTGCAGCTGCCAGGCTCATGGTGGTGTTCCTCTATTTGGAACTACTAGAAACCCAAAATGGGATTTATCTGACCAAATGTAAACATTTACATTTAAGTCAGTTGCCTAAGGCTGCTTTTACAGTCAGCAGAACTCTAGACAATACAGCCAGTGTAGTCTGTGGTGGAGTTCTTCCCATCCCATCCCACCCCAAACATCTGAAATAGGTCAGATGAATTATGACCTAGAAGGACTCATTTCTTCCCAGTGACTTAAAAGGATCCTAAGGTGACAAGGTATCTGCATTACAGGCAACAAATCTTGACCTCAAGTTTAAGTAGATGCTACCCCTGCCATCAAATCAAGGAAATAGAAGTACTGGAAAAAAATAGTGTAACTACTTTTGTTTAACTTTTTTCACTTTAGATTGTTATGAAGCTACATTAATCACAGTTCTTTCCAATCACTTAGTGGGAGGGTGATTAGGTATTTCTTTGAGTGCAGCCTCTATTCATGTTTTCCCTTCAATACTTTGCAGTTCCAAAACTCCAAAGGCTTCTGGGAGAAACTCAACTCCAACTTGGAGAGTGTGAAGTATGCAGAGCCACACTTGCATTACCACAATAATGTGCTCAGGAGGGAATGGCGTAACCTTTCAGAAGAGGTAAATATGCATGCACTGAAACAGTCTCTAGAGGTGCCTCTGAAGTGGGTGTTTTAAAGCCAAACACTGAAGAGTTGGCATTGTTTATGTTGAGGATAAAGAAATGGGAATATGATTATGATAAGTGCAAAGACTTGCAGTTATTTTACTTATAAGGTGATTGCCTGTAAAGCTTACTCTGTTAAAATAATGCAAGAAACTAAAGAAAAGCAGAGCTTGCACGTACCTGTATTGTCATGTAGGTTAGATGTGTGTTAGAGCCTATAAGCTTGGGTGATTGGAAGGTGGGTTGAAGCCCCACTGTGCATTATATCCGTTCAAAGGGAAAAACAGCTTCATTTCTCATCTGTGTTTTATCAGAGTATTTTAATTGGCCTTTTACTTTGTTCATTTGGGGATTTTTGTTTGTTTAAAAACCAGAGAGAGGAGAGAAGAACCACAGCATATTTGAGGAATATTTTTGAAAATGCCAAAAAGTAGGTACTGTTTTCTATTATATTTAGCTTATGAAATCCTTTAGAGTAATGCCTGTGAAACAACCTGATTTTTGTTTCAAACCCTAGGGTGCTTTCTCATCTGGACACTTGGGACTCTGGTAAGTAAAACTTGTCTTGATGTAGGACTTAGCTGTAAGGTTTATTAGAATATTTCTGTCTAGCTGTTGGCTAAAAATAAATTGCTGCTATGTGTTTTTGGCACTGAAGGGTTTGAGGCATTAAGATGAGCAGTTATTAAATTAGAAGAAGAGTTTCTCTCTGATAGTAGTGGTAGGATCATATACTGGCTAGGAAACCCTTGAAAATAAAGTTCCTACTTCATATTGGATCTAATGACAAAAGCAGTAAACCTTTGTCTGCTTAAGGACGACTTCTTCAGGATTTTTCTCCTGGAGCAGAATATCAATGATGCCATGTTACTGTTGATTCTTGTCCACTGCCTTTGTGACTCTAGAACTTGTGTGCAGTAGGAGATTAGGGCTAGTGAAAAATCATGGTGTAGAGAAAGCAGATGTAATGCATTTCCCTCGCCCAGGAACAGTTGAGATTTTGTGATGCTCAGTTCCTCTGTTACAAATATGTAAAACTGAATTTAATAGTAAATTGTGTTCCTGCTGTTCACACCTCAGTGCCATCTGTGTGCCCTGCCACTATGTGCTGTGAAATGATGCTGATCAAAGTACTGCTCACTCCTTTTATTATGAAGAATTTTCAGTGTGTTCATTTCCTGCACCAGTCATCCGCACCACTGCTGGTTACTGCTGTGGGCTCTGACTTTGAGGGACCTTGTATTAACTTTGCAAGCCTCAGGTTCATATTTTCCCAAGGTGCTTATTGATAAAGAAGTCAGATGTTTGACTGATACTAGAGAACTTGTAGATAGTTGCCAGCCGGTAATAAGCATCAATCCTCCCTGTAGATTTTTCTTCAGGTCCTTTAAAATCAAGTACACAGGTTTTTGCTGCTAAGTGGTGGAGTAAATGTATTTCAGGGTGAGCAAAGATGGCTGGAAAGAATTTCGTAAAAGTTTAGCGCTTGGGTCTGTAAAACGTTGACTGGATTTTGTGCTACATGATGAAATAGGAGACCGTTTTTCTTCCTTTGCTGTTAGTAGAGAGGAAGCACTGATTAGGAAATACAGGTTATTAAAATTCAGTAGATACTATAACCTCCTTCCATTTAGTTAGAAAAGTTGCATTCTTTTACATAGTGGTCTGCAAATCTGAATAACAGAAGCAGCCAGACCATGGGAGAGAACTGGAGAAGTGGGAGGTGATCCTGTGGAGTGTTTACGTTCTATCTACCCATTTCCTTGGAAAACCCATGCAGCTGTTTTAACTTGTTTAACGTTTATAAATGACAAGATCTAAATAGCATATACATTTGCACTGATGTTACCAGAAGGTTCTCCTTGCCTTTTTGCTCTACTGGATCACCACACTGTGGTAACTCTTACTTAAATATCAAAGGAAAGAGTAATGCAAATGAAGTGTGAAGTGGTGTGACAGGATTGTGTTCCTCTATGCTCAGTGTTAAGCACTTGAGGTAGAAGATGGCAGATACAGGATTGTTTTCCATTCCTCAGTTCTCTCTTACACAGTTCTTGGTTCTTCAGTATCTTAATTCTGTAGGTGAATAGATCAAACCACAATTTCTGTTTGTTTGTGTATATTTCTAAGTACTTTTGAAGATGGTTGAAGTCTCATGGTATTTCTATAGTGTCGTGTTCTTGAATGATTTTGCTCTGTTTATTTCAGAGGAAAGGCTAGTACCTCTCTTTCAAGAGGAAGATTATCAGCAGCAATTGCTAATGGGACTGGTATGTGCTTTTGTCACAGTGTGCACTAGAGGACGCACAGCCTCAACAAATGTAAAGAGTAAGCTTTTAAGTTCCAGTGTCGAGTGGAAGCTCACCCAGAGCAGATATGGAACAAGCGTGGTTTTCCTAAGTTCTAGAGTTCATAGTCATGATATTGTCTTAACAGGTCATGGTATCATAAGGCATAGGGGAAAAACAGCAACAGAAAGTTGATTTTTCAAAATAGTTTTTTACAATACAACTTTTCTTTGGATAGAAACTGTTATTCCACCCTCCTTAGAATTCATCTTAATCTGTCAGTTATTTTGGGGCTACTTTACATTGTTAAAACGTGTATAGATGAATTCCCCACCCACTGCTTCCCTCAAAGAGAAGATCACAGATCTTCTTGCTCCTCATTTTAACACCTTTTTACTGTCTCCTTTTCCTTCTACATCATCTCTGGGACTGCTGTGGCTATTCTGAGATCCCTTCCTCTTTTGCACTGTTTTCACTGATGATCTCCCCAAAGGATCTACCATCCTTATGCTTCTGGGTAACAAGTCCTATCTCAAATCCCTACCTGTGCTCCCCCTGTCTAAATACACATCATCACTTATCTCTGGTTCTCTTACTATTAAAACCAAATAAAACTCTTCAGCATGCACTGGAAGGTTTCAGCACTGCATCTGGGAAGAGCATATCAACACTGTCCTGTCTGTCCAAATCTGAGGCAAAATTTCATTCTTTTCAGTTTTGCTCCCTTGTTTCCAAGTTCTGCCTCTAATTCTCTGAAGCTTCTCTGCATTCCTTTCCTGTATTTTATTTAGACAGATCCAAAAAGCAGGTCACTGCTGTCCTTCGTCTATGCTTTCCTAATACCTATATTGTTGTCCTGACTTGTCATCTACTTGTAAACTGCTTGAGACAGATTTTATTTGCCTCATTTTTTCTCTGAACTTTGAAACAAAGCTTCATAGTAATTCTCAGCAAAGAAGCAGCATGGACTTGAGTTGCAATCAGAAGCTACATGAGGTCAGAATATTTCAGAAAGGAGAGGGTAGGGAGTGGCATGGACTGTGTGATAACAAACACCTGATTTTAAAGACTTTACAATTAATGTTTAACCTGAAATTGCCATTAATCACCGAGGTTCTCAGCTTCTTGACTACTACCAGGAACTGTATGTGCTAGTTTTGTCTATCATAAAATCCCTCAGGTTTATTTGTATGTAATAAATACTTATATTATCAGGATGATTCAATGTTCATATTAAAATCCTTCTTTTACCTTCACTTGGCTTGACCCAGAGAGGTGCAAGAACTGTAGGCTTTTTCTCTTCAGTGTCATTGAAAGTTCAACTTAGCACTCATTTTGCTGAATTTGCACCAAGTAACCATTTTGCCTATTCAAATCTGCTGTTGAATTTGGCAAGATTATATGGTAGCTTGGGATCTCTGAACTGGACTTTTGTAACAGAGAAATGTTTTGTTGTGCTAATGCCTATTGATGCCCCTGCACCTGCTGGAGCTTTTGCATCTTCTTGAAGATGCCACAAGGACTCTGAATTTTTGGCTTTTATTTTCTAGATGGTTGCTGAGCTAAAGGATCACCTTATGAGACATCTACAGTATGTAGGAAAAAAGAAGATTGACCAAATAGTTTTGGATTATGTTGCAAACCTGGTTAGTTTGATTTCATAGTCACTATTGTGAGCAAGCACGTATGTTTTTGGAGGGGGAAGGTCTTGCGTATGTATTGTGTGTATATAGCATATGTTTGGTGGGAGGAGATTGTTTTTAAGATGATTAACCCTGTTTTGCTGCTTAATATTGTTTATATTGATAAAGGACATAATGATACTTAAATAATATTAAAAAGAGTTATATTGGTCACTCAGAATACAGACCAAACCTTTACAGCTTGTTACAAATATGGTCTACTCCCAGAAGTGAAAATGTGTACTCATCCTCACAGCTGAAAGAATGGTCTTTAGATCCATTTTGTTTCCTGTAGAATACTTTGCTGCATGTTTTGAATAATGAAAGTGCCATCAGGGCAAATACAAATTAAGGAAAAAAAGATTTCTCTCCAATATGTCATGAGAGTAAATCATCACTACTCCTACATACCGACTTTGTTGGGCTTTTTGTGAGTGCAACAGGAGGCAGAGTTTTGCCTGAAGAAATCCACATAAACTACAGTGAAAACTTGCTTTCCAAATTCTTAATTTTCTGTCTTTCATCCTCTTAAGAGAAACTTTAAAAAAAAAAAAGCTGTAAAAACTGACTGTTGTGCATAGAAATTATTGTACCTGGTTTTGTCTGTCTCAACATCAAATCCTTTAAGTGCAGAATGCAGAGTCCACGAGCGCTCACATGGCAACTAGCAAATCACGTTCTTTGTCTTTGTGCTAGCCCTGTCACCCGATTCAGCAGAAACTCCCCATAGTGCTGTTTTCTAGGGATGGAAGTCTCGGGAAACTTTCTCGAGGCTACTGGTGCCTACACCTTTTCTGAAGTCCTGTTCAAACCGGTTGTGCTGTCAACATTACAATGTTCTCTGAACTGCTGCAGCTTTCACTGAGATTACTGACTTTTCTACTCAGGCCTTGCTCTATAGCTTGATAAGTTGTTTTACTGGTAATCGGCAGTCTGTTTTCTGTATCGTTGTAGGAAGGAAAGAAAAACTAATGACTGATTAAAATAGAAACAGTACAGCATGAACCAAAGCCTTGTACCTGAAAACAGTGCTGAAAGAAGCAGAAGTGGAATATTTGTTCTCCTTTCATTCGTTTTCCAGTTATCATCTGTTCATTCTTAATATAAACCAAGATAAAACATGCGAAAACACCTGTGCAGCCTTGATCTGCAAGACTAAATTATTCTAGGCTAAATCTTACAATCAAAACAAATCTCAGCCTTCCCCATCAGCAAACTCTTAGCTCTTAGGATTATTTTTTTCTAAACATTACTAAAAGCAAGAATTCTGTCAACTCAATTTACAGACTTCTTGTTCTTGGAAAAACTACTATAAACAAAGATAATACGTCTCTAAAAATGGCTTCTGCCCTCTGGCTGGTGCATCTTAGGCACTGTTTGGAAATCTTTAGAAATTATTTGATTGTTAGGCTTGTGTTTCCCCTTATCCTACTCAGAAACTCTTAATCTTAAACCCTTCTATATCCAAAATGTGTGGAAGTTCTTCAGGGGACTGAATTGTTTTGATTCTTCCAACAGTTTTCTGTAGCATCAGCAGTGTGTAGCTGAACTACTGAAACTAAGGAAACAGGAAGAGGCTTGAAATGATTTGCTTGTCTGCTTTTGTAAAATACCTTTTTATTACATTGAGGAGCAAAGAAGTGGCTGAGAATAGGGCTCTGTGGTGCGTAGCCACTATGTAAGTCAATTGCAGCTGAAGTCAAAGTAGCCAAGACATGGGAGCATTGACAGTTTCTCATAAAACAACAAACTAGTGGGTGGTTGCTCTCAGAGAACTGTGTGTATACAGAGAAGTAACATGGGGAAATGTGAATAAAATGTCTCACTGGGAATTCCCTAGTTTGCCGAGGAGGTCTGCAGAGCCTGAGTGTGCCTGGTTACCCATTCACGTGCCACCTAGCCTGCGGTAGTTGTTTGTATGTCCATATTCTCTCTGTCCTTCAAGCTCTTTATCTTAGCTTTACTCCGTATCTGTTTCTCTCATTCTTTTGAGTTCAGCAGGGCAGGGAAGGGGGAAAAAAACTTACAGAAGCAGTGTGACATTTGCTGCCCTGACAGCAAGTGGGAGAGGAGGCAGAGTGGAAGAACAGACAGCCTGTGGCACAAAAAAGAGACAGACGAGAATGTTGAAATTTCTCTGGAAGTTGCTGCAGTGGCTGCACCTTTTTGGCTGATGTCTGTGGCTAGCTATCATCTGATGTGGTCTCAAGTGCAGAGGAATAGAAGATAGACACCACTTGGATTTGAGTTTCCTCAGAAGGAAGAGGACTGCCTCGTATCCCCTGCACAGGAAGGAACCTGGAAGACAGCAAGACCGTGTCTTACTCCCTGTTCTCCTTTTCTCCTGATTCTTTTCTTTGGCTGCTTCCATGTCTTTCCTCTAGAAACAGCCACAGAAGTTGAGCACTTGTGGTTCCAAATGACTTCAGTGGACCTTCGGTCTACTCAGCACCTTTGCCTGGAAATGTGGATGTTTCCAGACAGCAAGGTGCTTTGCATATGTCAGCCTACACCCTACTGCATCCACTGTCTCACTGTTGATCATGTCTCTCTCACTAGTTTAGAGCATTCCAAGCGAAATGGCTTCTGATACTCGCCCAGAAAAACCTCATATTGTATGTCTTTGATACTAAGTGAAAAATGGCTTTGTCATGAAGGTATGGGTTTAGCTCTTAACTTGGTTCCCTCAGAGACCCACTGCTAGCCTTGGAGAGGAAGCTGCCTGTACTCTCTCTATAAAACAGATAATGTTGCTTTTCTCTCATGCACGTTGTCCTGTGTGTTATGTACTGAAAAAAGTTTGAGATGTGGCTTCTCTTTCTGTACATATTTCCTACCATTTCCATTGTGGCTGATCTCCAAAGTGCGTAGTGCTGTTGGTGAGGGTGTCATGTCACAATACATGTCATTTAAGTATGTTGTGATAGCTAGGTTGACTCTGACTTAAGTTGTCTTTCTATATCCTGCAAAAGCCATACAGTTTGCTGTATTGTTAAGCAAAGAATATTGATTCTGGAGTATCATACCCATGAAAACAAATTTTGTTGCACAAATAATAAGAGGTGATTCTGGAGTTTGTAAGAAGCTTCCCTTCACCTCAACGCTGATCTCCAGATCCAGCTGTAGCTCCCAGTGCAGAGGCCTTAGCTGCACCTTGTGTGCTGGCCACAGCTAAAAGTCATTCTGGCAGCAGGTATGGTTGTTGTGACCCTTCTCTGAAAACTAGAAGGCACTCATTTCCTGGAAAATGAGTGGAGAAAACTTGCCATATTCCAGAGAGATTAAACTGGAGCTTTCCACTGCATCCAGAAAGTATGAAGATGGAAAGTATTAGGTGGTTATTCTGCCTCAGGTCGCTGTGCAAGGCTGGATGGAGTAGTGGAAGGAAAAGGTGCTACCTTATAGAGGTACCTTGGCCAAGGTACAGGGAAGAGTGCTCAGGAGCATTTCTGAAGACCAATATTCCTGTTCCGGCCTTTGCATATGAACGTTTCCTGTGTGTCCTGTTTCGGTCTTGCTCAGAGCCTGTGACAAGTTAGAGGTCAGAGGGGGCAGAGCCTATGAAGAGAAAAGAGAGTGGGGGAAAAGGATTCCTGGATTCTGGCCATCTTGGGGGGGAAAGGGGGTTGTAACTTCTCATGACACCTCTCTGCAGAGCGGGGGTCAGACTTGCTTCCTGAGAGTTTACTGGGATTAATTGACTAGTGCACTTTGAGGCCCAGAGATAAAAGGCATAGGGGAAGTGTCTCAATTCTGTTACTGAGATATGGAAGTGGTTACATGTGACAACTGTGAGGGGACGGCTAGAGGAAGTTATTTCAACTCTTTCATGCGTGGTTTCTCTCTTTCAGCTGCAGAAGCTTAGAAGGCCCAAGTGAGAACAGGGCTTCTGGCTTTTGTATGCTGACAGTCTGTACTGGAGGTCAGCCTGGGAGCTCAAAGAAGCAACATGGGCCAAGGGATTGTTTTACTTCACTATAGACAAAAAAGAAACTCAACAGAGGAGGAGAGGCATTTGCTGGTCTCATCTTTCCTCCTTGCCAGGACTAGATTTGTGATTCCTCCTGCAGACTTTTTTCAGCAAACTGAGTATTCTGCTGTCTTTGGCATCATCCAGTTTTGTGTGGGCCCTAGGGACCTTTCCTTACCAAATGCTCAGCCACTTGGACATGCAGCTTTTGCTTTCATGGCACAGATCTTTGAGAGTTTGATGCAAGAGCATGAGATCAGTCGATCCCCAGGATGCACGATGTGTTAAGATGCTGCGTGTTTTGCACAATGCTTTGATGAGCCGGAAGCACTTGCTTTAAACTTCTGCAATAGGGCAATTCAATTACAATTCAAATTTTAATCAATTTTACATTTTAAGCCCCTAGGAAAAAAAAAAAAAGGATAAATATTGAAGTCTTAGTAGGAGTCTCATGATAAGTTTTTAACGTAAACTGGTGTGTGAAATGAATGAAGGCCACGGGCCTGCTGTACACAGGCTCCTAGAAACATTCAGTCTTTTCTTTTTTCTTTTAGCTGAATCTGGTACATCGAATAATGAAAGAAGTTTGGAGGAGATACCAGCTTCATTCATGCACCTTCTGCTTGTGAGCAAGTCATTTGTTAGAGTTTTCAGCCTGTCTTTTAAAATATGGGCAAAATAATGTTGGTCTTCAACAATACTACTCACTTGAACAGTCAGTGCTTCCTCCACTGTGAATGTCAATATGACTGTCATATACTCTTAATGACCCTGCTGGCCCTCTCTAAGCCAACGTGAATAATAATCATATAGGCAGTTTTACAGCTGGAGTTCAAAGTTGCTGAGTTCACAGTGGTCTCAAGCTGGGCAGCGGGTGTTGAGCACCTGTAAAAGGCAGGTCACTTATACCAGCACTCAGAATATTTCACTGGTTGCTGTTGATACTGGGTACTGCTGGGAGTCTTGTATGTATGCAGTAGTGGGGGAAGGAGAAAGGGGACACCACGAGACATTGTGTGTCAGCATTTAGATGAACAGTGAGTGCTGTTAGGTGACAGACGCCTAAAGCAAACAAAACAGCATCCCATGGCAATTCACCCAAAATGCATTCATTTTAGTGCATGTGTAGTTCAACAAAGTGACCCTATCTCCATGAGATTCTGGGTGTCCTAATGTGTTGCTACTTTGTTAAATACAGTGATGAGAGAGGAAGTGCGGGAGAGTTTGCAGTGTTCCACATCATGAGTCGGATTCTGGAAGCTGCGAATGGCATGTGCATGCCTTTACCTCCTGGTAAGTCCTGTGTTTTGCTGTTTTAATCATAAGTGAGGAGAGCAATGCTATGAATTCCTCCCAGAAGAGCAGTAGTTGCAGCATATGAATTAAGTTTGCTTTGGCAGTATTGAAATCTATTCAAGATAGTTAAAGAGGGGAAGACCCTCCATAAACACGTGCAAGTGAAATGAAACAAAACTGAACAGTTACTACAAATAGAGATGACAAATCAGAGGTTTAGTTCTCTGTTTTCACCTTCCAGTGGAATGTTTGCACGCAATTTTAGCTTAGAACTAAGATTTAGACTTCTTTAATTTATATCTTTTTCTTAGGCAGCTGGACTTTAGTGTCATGGACTACCAGGGAAAATCCTATCCTGGAGCAAAAAAAGAGTGGCTTTTCTTCTGCTGTTACCCTGCTAATATTTTTTCAGTTTTATCTGGAAAGGATTACCTCCAGCCTTGATGGAAGAGCTGATCTTGATAGTAGACTTTCATTTCCTAGAGCTCCTCATAATCACTTAGAGTCTTTTCAAAGCACTTGCTTATTTTTGTTAGGGAAAGACTTCTTAGCTTCTTAATGCTTTCTGATTCTATTTGAATCTTTCTAGTTTGTATTTCCAGATCTGCATTTAGTCTTTGAAACTGTTTTTGATACAAGGTTGTCTCTCAAACTTACACTATGCGGGTGCAAATGCTGCCATGTAACGGTGTCACGTGATGCAAGACCATCATCTGGCTGATGTTAAGTGAGAAACTGAGGTCTTAACACTGCCTATGGGAATGTGTGGGTGGCAGACACATACTGAGGGTGGTAAGGCCTCAGGTTTTGATTAATTGGGAGGAAAGAGGGAGATAAAAGGCAGATTAATAGCACAGTTCGGCTACAAGGCAACAGCTTGGTGATGTTTAATAACTGTGTATGACTATACTGACTGTTTTGGGTCCCCTTGGCTTTCTCTGACAGGATTGTAGTTGAGACGACTTAAAGAATGCCTAAACAAGACTACATGACTTTTGATAAAGTGATTTCCTCACCAACTAGAAACAGTCAGAAGTTAAGGAGAGCGTTGGCTTTAGCTAGAGTAATGCCAATCTGTAATATAGACTTAGAAAAAAAATATTGCTGTACCAAACAAGTTTGTCTCTGATAGGTTTTCACACTCTGCACTTGGGGCTTGGTGTTCGATGTCTCCCTCTGCACACCCTCCTGCACTATATTGATACTGGAGTCTTGCATTTGACAGAAACGTGTGTCAGGAAATTGCTGAAAGGTACAGTGAGTTTCATGTTTCATTTGTTACCAGTCGGTTAACTGGGAGTGATGTCCTTTCAGGCATTCGACCTCGGACACAGGATTTACTGCCCAGGAGACTCAGTCCTTCCAGAGTGCTTTTTTTAGTGAGGGCTGTAGCTGATGGCATTGCTGAGCTGAAAGGAGAAAATTAAGGCTCAGACTATACAATTGAGCCTTACCATAGTAGACAAAGAAATATCTGTTTGGGAAGAATTTGAGTTTATAATCTTTCCACTTGGGACTTCTTAGAAAAGCGAATACTAAAGATCATCGTGGAATTTTTTGGGGGATTTCTGTGACTCTACAAAAGTGCACACCTACGTGTAAGGAAGTTAGTCTGCTATCCAGTCCTCAGCTTTTGCTTTAATTATGTTTGGAACAGGACAATCCTAGTGCTAGGATTGGCAAATGGCTAGAAACTCAGTGCTAGGAAGTGAAAATTCAAAGTAAGTAAATAAAAGCCTACCTGACCCAGCATCCCAATATTTTTACTAAATATTGAGGTTGTAAATGTCTCCTAAATACATTGTAAGTTACCTAAAGGTGGGAGTTAAAATCAGTCTGTATGAACCCATATAGTCATCAAGAGGGGCATAAGGCTTCAGAATGAAATGGGGAGTGGGGCAAATTGGCAGTTGCGGGCACAGTTAGCATCACACCTGTGTTAATTGCCTTTTTGAGATCAGAAGGGAAGAGAGAACTGTAGTGTAAGTTTCGGGATTCAGCAGCACCTTGGTACAACTCAAACAGTAATGCGTTTCATCACAGCTGCAACCACGTTCCCTTGTTATGTGCTATTTCTCTGGTGTTCAAGAAAGGGGGCACAATATGCAGTATTAGTCTGTGCCTGGTCTTGGTAAATTAAATATTATAAATGTGGGGAATTCTACTTAGTCAAAACATGTTTGAATTACTGTATAAATTGTTGCATAAAATGGTGAAGTTATGTACAAATATACCAAAAAAATTATATAAACAGTATAAACATAAATAACACTCATCATAGCCCTTATTTAAAATCAAAATTTTCATTTCATTACAGAGATTATATTTATTCAGAATGTCTTAAGTAAAAGCTGAGTTCTAGTTTTGTGGTTACCACTAATGGTGATGGTTTTTTTTTTCCTTTCTCTTGTAGATCTGGATGACACTGAGGAGAATGAAAAGCTGAAGTTCAGTATTGTTATGAGGCTTCCCGAGGTGACTAATAACTTCGAATGTCATTTCTGGGATTTTGGATTCAATGGGAAATTCCTCCCTGTGCATAGGATCAAACCAGTGGAAGACTTAGCGGTGATTCAAATAGGGCACAAATATGACCTGAACCGCCACAGTTTCTCCATCTGCTGCTCATGACCCGTAGGCCGCCCTGGTAACTTAAATTACAGATTTGTCCATAGCGTTTCACAGTGTCTCCAGTGCCCTGCAGGAATCAAATAGATGAGACTGACACTGTTCTGTTGGATACTCATCTGTGTAAAGCAATAATGGTTTTATGGGGCTTAAAGAATAATCTGTGTGTGTGTGAGTGTGTGTGTGTTTTTCTCACTTGTGACCTCTGCATTTGGTTTTATTTGTTTTATCAAATATATTCAAAAGCTGGTACAGTAAAAGCTGTAAAATTTGATCATGCAACTCTGGCAGGGTTTGAATTACAAGATCTCCTCCTCTGAAATCTTCCAGCCTCGCTCATTGGTAAGGTGACTCATTTAGCCACATGCTGGAACTAATTACTGATGCTCCATTAAAAGTTCCAACAGAATGGGAGATTGGCTTCTGCTTTTCCCCTTTTGTTCTTAGTGCACACCACAGTACTGCAGAGGAAGCACAACATCTCAGTGAGCGGGGAAAGCCAGGGATCCCCCCTCGGGGAGTGCCTTGCTGTAGAACAGGCTTTTCTCAACATAAGTTGCTTATTGTTTGCTCATTATGGGCTGTTACATATAGTTCAAATGGCCAGAAGTGCCACTTTGGTTTTCCTCTAACAAGAGCCTCTTTATTTGGCAGCAAGCTTGAGAAGGGGTAGGGAAGGAGAACTCCACAGGACGTTCTTTGTCCTCTGTATCTTGTTTTGGGCATGAGTTGGTGAGCTGGGGTCAGCGCGGGGCCTCTCTGAGCTGTCAGCCCCAGGCCTGGTGGGTGGGGAACACCATTCCAACCGCGCTTTGACACGAGGAGCTGAGCTGTGAGTGCTTTAGGGGACGTGTACTGCTAGTTATGCACAGTAGACTCAGTGCCTTATTGTATCCATTTACAGCTTTGGGAAAAAATGCAGAGCGTAGTTTCTTTGCCAAAAAGGACACTCTGGGGTGACTTGGACTATTTTGAGCAGGTTACATTCACTAGATGACTTCAGTTGCATCAGAAGCAAGTATTTAAGCGCCATTGAAACTGTCCAGCATTCCCTAAATGAACTCTCAGTAGTCCGTATTGCAATACGACTGAAAGCGAGGAGGGGAAAAGATCTAGATAGGGAAAATAGCAGAAGGTGGAGCTACCTTCACAGGGTGTTCATATTTGTTTGCTTATTGGTTAAGATTGGAAGCTTTGGGACATCTGGGTTTGAATCTCTCTTGCCTTTAGGAATGTGAATCAATGTTATCAATTCCCAGGATGAAGTCCTGAATAATGGGATGCAAATTGTGTTCCCAATACCTCTCCTTGTTGGCATTCTGCTTGTGTAAGATTCCTTAGGCTGAGCCTGGGAGAAGCTCTGTTCTGAACAGAGCATTGAGGAATGGGGCATCCGTGTTATTTTTTGGGAGAAGAATGGATCTAAACCAAAGAGTCACACTAAAGGATTAACGGTCATTTTAAGCTTCAATTAATACATATTTAAGTAAATGTGCAAAGTGGGACAGATTGATAGAAACTTACTGAGTAGCTCAGTGGGTACCGAGTAGCAAGGATTTGACTGCTTCCTACACTTCGGGAGCATATTGTAATCTCTTAGTTACTGGCTACGAAAGGAAGGCTTCGTGGTGAAGAATAACAATGTCTTCGCTTCCGTCAACAGTGTCCGAAAGCAAAGCAGTCTATGTTACAGCCTGGGTTTTGTTTCCTTTCCTCCTTTTCCCCCTGCTAAGTTTCCACTGTCTTGTGTTTATGTTCTCAGGTTTTTGGGGTTTGTTTTTTTTTTGCTTACTAGGCTCTTGGTCAAAAGGTCCGCCAGTTTTGGAATCATCCAATAAATGCCAATTTCATTGCACGGAAATATGTGAAACTTTTGCTTGAGAAGCTGGGGAACAGGCAGGTAAGAGCCATTTTTTAAAAATCTTTTGCTTTGACAGTGTTGAGATTCCTGACCTTTCTGTAGATTATAACACACTAAAGATAACGCTGAAACTTGGCACTATGTGACTTTGTGAACTAACCTGAGGTATTCTCCCTTACAGTGTAGCAGGCCTATTCCTGAGAGACTCTCAGTCCCTGTAGAGTTTTTGCCACTTAACTACCTGACTAATAGGCTGGCAGAGATAGAGAACCAAGGTAATGTTAATTCTGTATTTTGAAGATCAGTAATTGTTACTCGTCATTCACACTCAGTTGTATCCTGACTATATTGACATAACTGAGTTCTAAAACTGTAGTGATGTCTGAACATGCACGTTTGGTCATGTTTCTGCTGCTGGGAATTGTCAGAGGGCTTCTTCACTGCATATCCTTCCATCTAAATCCTTTGTGTGCTGAATCCAGTTAGCAAACTTGCATTTTTCAGAACACATGTAGTAAAACGTGGTTTGTGTACAGCATGGTGGTAGCTGTTACTCTGTGTTCAAATGTGGAGAAGGGCTTGTTCCTTATTTATGCAGTATGGTGGCTAAGAGGCAACCAAAATCAGATCTTCCACCTCCGCAAAGAGCACCCAGATCACTAGGTTAGGAGGTGCTCTGAAGCAAGAGGCTTTTTTTTAATTTCGATACTGTTCCTTTTTTTGAAATCAAATTCAAACTGGTTAGGGCACTTAGGGCACTTGGCTTCACGCAGTGAACCCGAGCATCTGAAGATTTTGAATTCCACTGAAAAAGCAAGGTGCATAAAGGGAAGCATTGTATTTTTTAGCATTACTGGCTATGCCTATACTAATTAAAAAAGAATAAAGTCAGGATAAGGACCTGAAGGCTGAAACGGGATTGTCCATGTACAGATATCATCCCATTTGAGGAGGAAAAAAGAGTTAAACCATATAGAAGCATATGAGAATGTGCCCTGGTCGGTTTTATATACTAGCTCAAACAGCCACTGTGCTTATTAAATCTTGTTTTGGATCTCCAGTGTAGAATTAGTATGGAAATCCCGAGAGGCCTCCAGAGCTGGTCGGTCGTTTACTTATATCCCACTAACAGGAAAGTTTCTGCTATGGGTGAGCATCCAAATGCCTCCACTGAAAGCTGTGGGTATTTTGTGTAACTGAAAACACAGTTCTATCTATTACCTTATCTTTCAGTATTGTCAATTAAGATGTTTTTTTGACTAAGTGTACAAGAACACTTACAATTTTGTAAATACTAACTTTCTCACGATGTTTTTCTAGGTGTGCATCCATATGAAAAACAAGACCATGTTAATGTGAGATTTGTAGAGGAAACAGCACTCAAACACACTATGATGCTTTTGGGCCTCAAATATTCCTGAAATAACATGCTGTTGAAGACAGCTAACTCTGGTACTCTTACATAAAAGTATTCACACAGAAGTGTGCAACCAACTTTTCTTGTGTTTGTTTTAAACTTAAATGTCATGTTGTTTTCCAAATAATCTGCAGTTTTGTGTAGCCACCATTACTGACATAAGCTACTCAAAATATTGCTTGGTGCAATGTATTAAGGCTGAAATCA
>VUYV01000042.1:5614072-5652516 GCA_008711295.1 Anarhynchus alexandrinus | reverse complement strand
AAAAAAAAAAAAAAAAAAAAAAAAAAAAAAAAGAGAAAAAGGCGATA
Source organism: Anarhynchus alexandrinus (assembly GCA_008711295.1). NCBI lineage: Eukaryota > Metazoa > Chordata > Aves > Charadriiformes > Charadriidae > Anarhynchus > Anarhynchus alexandrinus. The sequence continues at coordinate 5,652,469 of VUYV01000042.1, read as the reverse complement.
TCAAATTAGCTGGAAATGGAAGCGCCGAGCAGAGCTCTCCAACAGGTCACAACTCGAGCAGAAAGGCAGTCAGAACTGTGTGCGGACGCGTTTAGTTCAGGCTTTAGCTATAAAGAGCCCTTTTTCATTAGTTTTGGGGTTGGATTTTTTTTTTTTTTTTTTTTTTTTTAGGGTAAAATATTATTTTTGTAAAGTGCACGTGGCAGGGTTTTGGTTTGTGGTTTTTTTTTTTTAAGATATGTATAATATATTGTAAGCAATACAAGGTAAGAAAAAAGTTCTTTAGAAATTTACCTTAAGGGTGACTTGCACAGAGTTTTACTTAATTCTTTCCTTACAACTTTTAGTGTTACAGTTCAAACCTCAGCTTCAAAAAGAAATTATGGAGGTTGTTTTTCCTTCATTTTCAACTTTTATTTATATATAACTGAACCAGTGTTGTGTTTTGGTTCTTGGTTTTGTTTTTTTTTTTTTAGTTCTGAACTGTGACCTGTGACATTAATTTAAAATAGTAATAGTGTTTGCTATGCAGAGAAAATCTTGAGTTCTGACATGTAGGATTTCTGCAGTCTTTATTGGATTGTGAAACAACTCTATCAGAAGTTTCAGACTATTAGATTAGCGAAACTCATTGACAATTTGATAGATTTTGGAGGTTTTCAACAGCAACCTCTGATATTCTGTCTGAGCAGTTTCCACTGATGCTTCCTGTTCCCAACCAGTGAAATAAAAAGATCCAGTTCTGGGGAATGATGCAGCAAATTCATGGTCATTCCCTTGTCATTGCCATCAGTGGAGCAAGAGTTTTAGCTTTCTCACGGCACAGAGGGAAGGAATATTTTTCTCAATATAATTAAAATTTGTCTGGCAAGTGTAAGCTCCAATCCCAGACTGCAGAAAGCTACGTTGGTATATTTATAAGTGGTGGGGACTTAGTTTGTATTATGTTAATAACAAGAGAAGATTTTCTCGCCTTTTCCTTTTAATGAAATGTATTATAAAATATAATGAGATGCAATAAAACTTCACCTGGAAAAAAAAAAGCGTAGTATGATGATCACTCATTTTTCTTAACGTTTTAAAATACTGCACTGCATTTGGGATACCAGGCTCCTCCTAGCCAGGAGAAGGGAACTTGTATCGCTGACTGTTTGGCATTAACAGCTACTTTGTTTTTAGTATGGAATCTGGCTGAACACTAACGGACGTTCCTTCAGTGCAGTGTAAATGCTGTTGGTCCTAAAGATTCAGTGACTGGTAATGGCCTCTCCTGCTTGGGGTGCTGTCTGTTCAGGTTTCAATTGGCTTTGCAATAGGTTTTCTGAAATATCTCATATTTGAGCTAGGTTCACTCGGTTTGAAAGGAGCCAGAGCGCCGTAGGGCCGCGGCAATGGGAGACTGTAGTCATCGTCTGGGATGTAGGCGGTCGGGCGTTGTTCAGCTGTCGTGTGGATGTAGCCGGGCGCTGCAGCACGTTCCTCTTCTGCAGCACGCTGTGAAAGAAACGCTTGGTGATCACTTAGTGTTGTATGCTTTAAAACTTCAGTACACTCCTGAGCCAAGGTACAGAATGCCTAACAAAGGAAACGCCATTAGTCTAGTCCTTAGCAAAGCAGGAAACCCAGAGGGGTATTCATTGTTCATTGAAAGGAACGCACGAATTATTGACCACGTAGATGTGAGTTTGTCCTTTTAAATAGTATACAGTTTGAGCCTGTAATGCTTTTGTTATATGTGAAGAAAACAGATTAGATGAACTTATAAAAGTGGTAATAAGTGTGCACAGAACATCTCAGGAAGAAGATAATAGTTCAGATGCTTCAAAACATGGCTATATTTACGCTGACAGCAGCTGTTCCTGAATACAGTTACTGCTGTGAGCCTGTATCTACAGCACTGAGGGAAAACTGAGTCACAGCGTGAGAAGTGTTAACGACAAAGAAGTTTCTTACTCTAAACCACTTTTACTGCAGCATTTCTGCATGACTTCAAGTTTTTCAAGTGTATGCGCAGTGTATTCCTCTCTCAGCTTTGTGCTCCTTTCAGATTCACTTGGAGTGATCAACTAAAGGATTCCTAGAATCATAGAATGGTTTAGGTTGGAATGGACCTTAAAGGTCATCTAGTTGCAACCCCCCTGCCATGGGCAGGGACACCTCCCACTAGAAGGATTCATATAGCAAAGCTAATTTCCCATCAGCAAGGGTTCCCCCAGTATGCACATCTCACTTTTATACTACTTTTTCTTCTCTGGGAGCTCTCTGCTCAGGGATCGCTGATGGTCTCAACCGAGGAGGGATAGTACCCTGCAGGGAGGACTTTGAAGTGCTATTCAATATGCTGCCCTGCTTACCCTCAGCATCTGGCCCAGCAATCTGATTTCTTGCTACTTCTGATCTGATGTTTGCCGCATCTGGTATGTGGAAGATGCTAAACTTACTTTTCCTGAACTCCCACCTTGAATTCCAATGGAAAGCAGCACTTCACTGATGGCTATCTCACCCATCGTCTCAAAACAAGCTCACACAAATTACTTTAATAATTGAAGGTAAGTCTTCATTCTAGTGTATTCTCTCCTTCAATCACCAGTTCTAAGCAGCGTGCCCGACTACAGTTATAACTCCACACACCCACAATGTACCACTTTTGGAGTTGTGTCTGTCTATACCGTCACCTCCACTGGCTCCTGGAGCTCCAAGCTGTCACGGAGCAGCTACACAGTGAGTTAGCACAGCTCTTTCAGGCAGACAAGCTAGAGCAGTGAAAAGGTGGGGCTGAAGATCTAATTGCAATGTTACAGCAAAAACTTACTTTAGCTCTGGCTTCAGCCGCTGCTTTTTGCATTTTCTCATTGCGTAATACCTTCAGCCATTCATTTTCTGTTTCTTTGGGAGGGGGAAGGCCTTGATCTATCCTTGAGGAAACAGTCATGAAAAATTGTTCTTTGTCTCTCATTTCCTGCTGGAGTTTAATGGCGAGTGCTTGCTTCATGGACAGCTCTGCAACGAGGGCCATCAGCTTCTGGGTTCTGTCCTTTATCTTCTTCTGCAGTTCGTTTGTCTGGAATAAGCAACAACTACAGTTTAGTTCGGGGTTCCCTTTAGACATGTCCTGGGCGTGACACTTGCCGAAGTGCTGGGTACATGAAAACAAGTCCAACTTGACTCTGTTTTAAAAATAGTTCCATACTTGAAAATGACTTAATGAGATGGGATGTGTGTTTCTGCACACACTCAGAACCAGAGAAACGGGCAGTGCAAGGAGTCACATTTACTTCAACACAAGACACAGAGAAGCATTTATCTCCTGCCCTTGGCAGCCGAGTAGCAAAACACCCATTGCCCTCACAGGCAGGTTTTAAACCCAGATTCTTATTGACCTTGTGCACAATTAACTTTGTAATAAATGTGTAATAAGCTCAATCCTCACAAGATAAATGAGTGATAAGGTGGCCGCAGCGGGGCTGCGGCTTGTGGAGTTATCCTTGGCAGGGGGATGAACAGAAAAGGAACGGGACAGGAATCCTGGAGTCTGACTGGAGATGATTTCAACAACAACAACAAAAAAAAAACAACCCAAAAACTTAAATACTCTTTTTAAAGTGACTAACAGAGGAGAGCCATAGCACTTGCGGATATAACTTTTGGCATGCTGCCATTTTTACAGTAATTTATTAGCCAGTGGCCATAATTTCACAAACCCAAATGACAGCCATGTTATTCCTCTGTCTGTGGAAAATTAAAGATCTGCTGCTATAAAGATGTGTTGTGATTTAAGCCTTTCCGAGTGCCAAACCTAAGAAAAAAATAAATCAATCCTGGCCTTGTTTTACAATAATTACATTGCATTTCTGTTCTGTCTTTCATTCAGCTCTGCCCTATTTGGAGCTTTTTCATTAAGGAGGTGGAGGTGAGAGGATTTTTGCTCTTCCCCAAGCAATATTACTGGCAGTTAAGAGGAAATAGCTATAATTATATAAAAGTAACTATATTGAAAATGATATTTCTTTCCTGCTTGGTTGTCCCTACCAAAATAACAAAGAAACTTGGAGCCAGATATCAAGTTTATCGTTTTCTATGTTGGAATAGAACTCACCTGGCTTTTCCTGATTTCTTTTCAGCCTTTGATGTCTTTGTTGCGGAAGGGCTGTCAAGTACAGGCGCAAAAGGAGGGTTCTCCCAAGTTTCTAAGCACCTACCTGAGAAATAACTAATCCTGTATTTTGATGAAAGGTACTACTTATGGTGCAGCTTTCTTTCAAAAAGAAAGTACGCTCACCTCATGCTTTTGCTATATCTATATTACCGTTACTACTAAATGTCTACAATTTCTGAAGACTAACATATGATTGGCCCATTACTATTTCCAGCCACTTTTGTAATTTGCAAGTGAGTCATCTTACCTCTTGCCCAGTTATTATTTCATTTCATACCGGCTGGCAAGCAGAGCGTGCAATGCCCTTCTTACCCTTTTAGCTAACAGCAGCGTGTCCTGCTTCCCGTTCTCGGCTGTGGCACGCATTCTGTCCGTCAGCCGGGAAACGTGCTCATAGAGAAAATCTGTCTCCAGCAACTTCTCCTCCTTCTGCACCAGCTCCACCTCCAGCTGCAGCGAGAAGGAGTGTACAAGGTGGAGGTAAATGACAAGGGAAGGTGCCACACAAGGTGTTCCTGTTACTGCTTTGAGAGCTGCTGAAATAATACTGGTGAGCGGCCATAAATAATCACAGCACCATCAGTTTTCACAACAGTTTCCCCCTCTCTGCCAAGTAGCAGGCCAACGTTGGTCCAGTTTGTTCCTGTCAGTCATACGGTTCTTCCATATCAGACCAGGCCGTTTTGGAGCGCAGGGGGTTACACCAGCATGACTAATGCCTTGCTGTGATTTTATTGAAAGCACTGATTTTTTTCTAGGTTTGTTTTGGTTTGTTTTGTTTTTTAAACTTCTGCTTCCTTGACTCACACCATAACGAGATGGTTTCAGCTCTTGCTTTAAATAACACCTTTTCCCTCCTGCTGCTAAAAAGAAAAGAAAGTGTGGACTCCAAAGACTAAAAAAAGAACGTACTGTGCAACTGAAAGGACTTTATAAACACAAGGACATTGAAAAAGAACATTTAAACTTATTTCACAGCTCCAAGAAACCTGGCTTTCCAATGTGCAGGCTGGTAATAGCAGGCTGTGTTGTAGCCCGCTTGGCTGTGCAGAGCTCCCTCCGGTCAAGGAATATGGGGTAGTAAAGGAAAAAGCTCAAGTAATTCAAGCCAAAGCGTTCATGGTAAATCCTTACAAACTGGATTTCAAAGGAGGACTTAAGTGTGTACTGCCCTGAGCTCACCGTTATCCTCAAACCCTCACAGCCCTGTGTGAATTCCCCCCAAACACTAAATACAGTGGGGGGGTTGTGCCCCTGTAAATGGGACAGACAAAAATCCCCAAGAAATACCACGGCTGCGCATTCCATTCCTTTACCTCCTATACATATGCCATATAGGAGTTGCTGTGAAATTGTGTTTCCTACTGGACCTAAGGCTCCATTTTGAAGCCCCCTCTGGCAGCCACGGGTGGTGCCGCAGTGGGGCGTGCAGCTGCCTGGCTGGCCTGGCTGCCGCTTCCACAAAGGTCTGTTCTGTGGCTCCGTTTGGCGCAGAAACAAAGCGGTACCACCAAGGCCCGAGAAGGATGTTTGTTTGATCCCGTGTCACATACACAGACTTTGTTAAGAGGGTAGTGGGGCTGCCTCCAGCTCACAGCCTGAGCGTTGTGATGGAACAACTAGCGGCCAGTTGCAGAAGAACGATGAGTTTGTTCGTTAGCGGTTTATTATTTTGCAGTAATTTTCTTCTGCTGCCTTTTCTGTGCCTTCCCGTAGTGAAGAGGGAGGGTCTGCACTGAAGTGCCAATGCTGCAGAAGGACCAGCTAGCAGAGATGCTGTGCAGCCAGGTACACGGCAGAGAGCTCCTCCTCTCCAGCCTCTGGGGGAAGAAGTTGAAATGTCCCGCGTCCAGTTGTCCTGGAAAGCAGTGCTGGGCTGGAGTTCCCGTTAGCCAATCAAAATTATTTTAATTCCTCTTACAGGACTTTTATTTTAAAAATTATAGATACCTTTTGCTTTTTCTAAAAGAGGTCAATCACAGTGGGAGAGCTTGTGATGTGATAAGTGATGTTACCTGCTCGATCTTTTTTAGCAGCTCAGGTGGAGATGGGTCCTTCCCTCCCAAGTCTCGCTTTCTACTCTCATTCGCAGGGTCAGCAAAGATTTCCTCCATCCGTTTAATCCTGTCCTTGCACTGGGAATACTAGCAAACAAAAAGCCACAGTGATTATTTTTTTCAGACAAGAAGCCAAAAGCCCCGTTATTACTACCTGACTAGAGATGGAGGTCTCAGCGTGTCTGATTTACGGCAGAACTGCACTAAAGCAGCCGGGCTGGCTGCGCTGCCAGCACCTGGGCTTGCAAGCCAGGCTCCAGCCTTGCTGGGAGATGTCTGGGATGCCTGAGCGGTGTAGGACTAAGCAAAATGATACTGGTCAAACACTGGGAAACATTTCCCTATGAAACCAGAGGTGGATGTACGTCGTTCTCCTGTCCAATTGCTAATGAATGGGAATTTGAAAAACAGTAAATTGTGTCACAGAATGTCATTCCTATAATGCACAAATATAAATCAGCTTCATCTTATTAATGGTTTAAATGTCTTGAATGTTTGTTCCCCTGACTCCTCCTCCATCTGAAATTGTGTATCAATAATTCAGCCACACAGCGGAGGCTTCTACTCTGAGCCAACAGGTATCACAGCAAGAGCCCTGGACTGGAAGATGATTTCCACCTTCTGAACATGTTTGGCAAGTCAGAAAAAGGCTGTCCCGGGGACTGATACCTTCTTCAGCTTCTGCTGGTGGCCTGGATGAACAGCAGCCAGTGGTTTGTACCAAATCACGTCCTTCGGGCCATAGTGGGGTGGGCTCAGGGCCACCCTCCACAGCCGCTGTTAGCTGGTGGAGGATGGAGCACAGCTGCTGGGGCTGGGCACTGAGCTGAGACCCACCACAGCTATGGCTCCGTCCCCAGGAGGGAGAGGAGCACTGGGAAGGGTGGGAGCCCCCACTGGCCCCCGCTTCCTTCCCCGTCCCCAGGTCTCTGCAGCCCAGCCTGGCTGGTGCCTCTGGCAGCTGAGGTGGCTGCACTGGGGCAGTGGTGGGTGCCTGGGGCTCCTCTGGGACTCACAACGGGAGCACGTCCCCACCTAACTCACCCCCAGAGCTTGATCCTGCACACTTTAACAGACAAGGTCTCCTTGTACAGGGGAGGAGGGAGGGCAACACAGAAGGTTATGCGCCATTTTAATATTTTTTTTTTTAAGCAGGAATTACAGCATGACAGTTGCAGGACAGAGGAAAACCCTGCTGTCTGCCAGAAATTGAGTTCCACCTGCTTCTTTGTCCTCAAGCTACTTCTTTTATCCTCAGGAATACACCAAACATTTGAGGCGGAGGGTCTTTATTCCCTACAACCTTCTGTTTGACCCACAGGATCCATTTAGGGATGTGGGAAGGATACAAGTGCCTGGCAGTTTGGTTGCAAGTTAAATCTGAAAGTCCCGCTTCCCTTCTGGTTAGTGCTAAAGGTCTCATCGCCACAAGCATCCATGTTTTTTACGTTAAAGTTCCCAGGCATGTGTCCTGAAGTGACACTGAGCGATGCGGTACTCCCGGGACCCAGAGAGGCAGGTGTTCCCTGACCTTTCTGATGTGCGATGTTCCCATGGAATAACATTTCTCAGAATACACTACATGGACATCCATTTTTTGCATAAATACTCGCTGAAGGAGTGACTGGAACCATTTCTTTATGTTTGGACTTGCAAGGCTGACGGTGGTGGGGTTTTGTGCTTTGATACACACCTGGACATCTGTCAGCACGTTGTCACTCCAACCTTGATCTATTAGCTGTAACATAACATGACCCAAGTAAGTTGCTATAAATGCTAACCATCAATTGCAGGTGATGATATTATTAAGGAAATAAGTAGTCACTGGCTCTTAAAGTCATGAGCAGTCAGCAAAAAGACAAAGTAAATGTTTAGATGTTGCTACCGGGATGGGGTTTGTTCATTGGAACTTAACAAGTCATGTTTAACTGGAAAAGGGGAAACTGACAGGTCTTCTCAGGTGATTATGGAACATTACCAGAATACTTGTCTTAAACACTTCTTTTTCTGGTTAGAGAAGTGTCGTGCAGCTCTTTTTTTTTTTTTTTTTCCCCCACAGTTTGTCCGAGATTAGGCAAAGTAAAAACTTTAAATAACTATAATGAACAATTTCCTTGTCAAATTGTGATTTGGTTTAAAATGAATGTCATTCAGTGTGCAACTAGGTACTCAAACATTTATTTTAATGATAAACAACTAAAACTCAAGACCAATAATACACAGAGCAGAAGAATGTAAGAGCAGGACCAGCACAAACAACAGGATGCAGGTATGCTTCCAGTGATGTTTCACATCTGAGGCCAAATTTCTCAACCACTAATTCAGCTGAAAATGCCTTGTTAGAGGCAGTGTACCTTAATGATATTAGGGACAGCTCACCAAGCAAAATTTTGCAAGATTGAATAGTTAATTTAGAGAAGAAGGACTATTGCAGCAAAACAACTGTCCAAACCAGAAAGAAATCCATAAAAAATTTCATGTTAAACTTAAATACTAGGCTTACTTTTAAATGCAATATGAACTGGGAGTGATTAGATGCAGGCTAATCCAAAACTATGGAAAACAAAGCACATTTAGAAATAACCATGTTATTCTGTGTTTGCTTAAGTGATGTGACTATAGGCATCTTTATTCTCTCCTCATTTGCAGTGTTTTCCTTGGACCAGACTTTATCTGAGTTCTAAGAGATTCTAAGTCTTAAAGCCAACAGAAATCTCCTCTTTCTTGGACTGGATTTGATACAGGGGATAGGAAAAGGCTCTACAAGAGAGGCTTTTCTACCTTTGATTGTAATCAGTCAGGAGGAATTGTTGAAGGATGAACAGACAAGAGGGAACACAGACAAAGGGGTTGGTCTGAAAAAGTGGAGATCTGGTGCTTATTTTGGAAATTTCAGAGAAGGTAGGTGAGGTACACAGAGCACTAGAAAAGGGCAAATATCATATCTATTTTTAAAAACAGGGAGAAAAGGAGCTATGGAACTATAGGTAACATCTTCAGTTTCTGAAGAATAAATCTGGAATGTATCATTAAGCTTTCTTTGTAGGTAACTAGAAAAGAAAAAGGGTATGAATAACAGCCAACACAGGTGTGCTGAGTCATGCCAAACCAGACCAATTTCTTACCATGATAATTTAACAGGTGTGTGGATGACAAATGGTAGGGATCATGCATCTTGATTTTTACATGGCTTCGATATTGTTTCATATAACATTCTCATAAACAAGCTAAGGAAATGGGGTCTTGATGCAAATATAAGGTAAGTACTACATAAGTAGAATGAGGTTAAGCTCAGAGAGATGGCAAATAGTTTTTGGAGAAGATTCAAATTCAAAATTACCTTGGTCTGAAAAGAGCTCTGAACAAAAGAGACAATATTAAATAACAAATGCAAGGTGCTACATGAAGGCAGAAAAAAATTACCTGTACAAATACAGAATCAACTGATTAGGTATTGTTTCTTTAAAAAAGGGTCTGGCTGTTACATACACTTCCATGAATGTGAATCAATATGTCATGTTGCCAGAAAGGCTACCATCATACCTGGATGCATAAGCAGAAATATAACCTGCAATATGCCTGAATGAATCCTTTCACTCTCACCCACTGATATTAGGCACTGTGCCTCAAGAAAAATAAAGACCGTGTTGCCAAAAATAAAAGAAAGGCAGAAAAAGAATGATCCAAGAAAGACCTGTAAGGGCTGATGGAAAGAAACGGGGTTGTGTAGCCTAGGAAAAGGATGGGAGAGGAACATGATTAACTTTCTTCCAGTAACATGAAATGTTGTTGCAGGGAGAAAGAGAATGATCTATTTGCCACGTCCCTGGTGGACAGAATACAATAGGCTTACATTGCAGCAAGAAATATCCAGGCTAACGGTTAAGAAAGTCTTTCCACTGTTAAGGAAGGACTGGGATATCTTGCTGGAGAAACTGGAGTTTCCCATTGGTGGTTTGAAAGCACAGCTTAGCCTTCTCAGGAATGACAGGCAATCCCATGCTGGAACAGGAGCAGGATTGCCTAGATAAACTTTTTCTCTCTCTACTAGCCCCATTTGTCTATGACTGTGATGATGTAGTCTGGAGATTTTCATGGGGTTGTATTCAAACCTGGATAATTGCTGATGCCCAATGCCTCAATGAAACTGTCAGTCCCTGTTACATTAGTTGAACTTTGAGGCATGAAAGTCTCATCTACAGTGTCTTGACAGCTCAGCAGGTCTACGTGTTGGACTAATTAATGATTAATGCTAAGGATTTCTCATCGATGCATGAAGGCACATTAGTTTTCATGGGTCACTGCAATCAGCGGGAACAGTCCCTTGATGTGCAGTCCCAATTAAAGGTTACATAGTTCTATGCCCAGGGAAAACCACCTTAGAATCTCACCAGGTATTTTTTGTCTCAGATAAAGGAAGTACAGGAGTACAGGAGACCTAGGTGAAATTTTTGTTCTTCCTGAATTGGCACACAGCCCTGACCCGAGGTTTTCCCCTTCCCAATGGGTACCACAGCCACCGAGACAGGGGCTCAGTTTCGGCAGCCTATTGAATACAATGTACTTGTTCATACATCTATTCCAAGAGGTATATCTCTAACAGAAATGGATATACCATCTCAAAACAGCTAATTTAGTGATGATTGAAGCATCCATTGAGAATATGTGAGACTTAGATTAAAACAGTGTCTCTAAAAAAGTTTAGAGATCTCAGTCAAATATACTGAATCTTTTTCTATTTTGTGAGGCTGGATCTTGCTTTCCTTTCAGATTTCTCTCTCTGTATTTCAAGTATTACCAATGATGGATATCTGTTGTTGGAAAATCATTCAGTACTAGAAAGTTTAATTCACCCATGGAGGGTGAATTAAAAGGTGAAAGGGTGAAAGGAAAACAGTTCAGGAGGGGTAATGGGAAGGTTGGGAAATGCAAGAGAGGAGAAAAATAGTACAGATAAGAATAACATGATGAAGTCTGAAAAATACCCAAGACTTAGGGAGGCAGGAAGGGTAGGAAAAAGGGAAGAATAAAATTTAAAAGGCCCAGGTCCAGGATTCAGCCTGCCTAATTCAAATTTCAAATGTAGGAGCCTTTTGAAGCATCCTTCTTACATGATTCAAAGTTTCCTATACAATCGATGGGGAGAGGTAGGTGCCTTGAGAATAAAGGTTTCCCTGAGGAATATCGTGCTCCCGCAGTAGGGTTATCAGCATCTTCCTCTGGAGGCAAAGACACCCAACTCTTTCCATTAATAAAGAGACCTTGTTCACGTATCTGCATAATTTGTTCTGTGGGCTCCTAACACGAAGTTACACTTAGGCAAACTGCCTAACAAGGTCACAACAGAATGAAGATATAAAAACTAAGGGGAGAACTCAGAAGTTGAGAGTTAAGAGGTCTAAGGAGGTCTAAGGGCCTCTGATAGAAATCAGGGTTTCATAGTCCTGTAGTGCACCGATCCTCTCTCTGAATGTTTATAATTATCTAAATTGAAAGACAGACAAATGGTAGTCGAAAGGGAGCTCCTGTTACCACCTCTTCAGATTTCAGCTTGGTGTCAGAGCTTGGCTTTACAGACAGCACAAGTGATTTAGATCTGTATTCACCACATCAAGTCAAGGTCTTGTGCAAATGATCATTATCGTAAGATCCTTTGCAAATCATAACTGAACAGATGCTGAGTCAGGTTTCAACATGGGGCCAAATCTGTAATTGGCACAGGAATTAGCATTCTGAATTTGGCAACCAACACCAGAATTCACACTCAGGCTTATGGCTTTTATTTAAATCATGGAGATAAAGCCGAACAATTTGAAACTTTCTCACTAGACATAATGGCTCTTGGCAGTGGGAGGAAGAGTATTAATGCTAGAATGTTTGAGCATACGGAGATGGCTGGGTTAACAGCCACTTTGAACTATGTTATAGTCGGTAACCATAGTATCTAGTTACATTTTAAAGGCTGATAAGTGGTTATTTGCCATTGTTCACGGGAAAATCTCTGGCTTGGGAACATTTATTAAGACTACTCCATGTGTAATACCACACCACTCTGTATTTTCCTACTTTTAAATTTTATGTCAATATTGCAAAAAGATTTAAAGCACCTGTAACAATACCCTCCCGTTAATGGTAACTTCAGGCTCATGTGAACCATCATCACAAAGGAGGAAGTTTTAGGAACGCAGAACAGAAAAATCAAAGTTTCATGATTGACTCTGTCAGTTCACAAGAATCATCTGCATTTTGTTACTGGATTTGACTCAGTGACTCTCAGTCTCATTCTAAATCTTACCTGAAAACATTTTTTTCTTTAGTCTATCATCTTTTTTTCATAGTCCTTCTGTTCATTGTTTAAATCTGTAATGGCGCTGTAAATTTCTTTGGGGTACAACTAGCATAAGGTATTGTACAACATTCTGTTCTTTTAGCAGATCATGCAGTTTCTTTAAAACACCAGAAGTAACAGAAAAGTGCAAGCACTATTTAAGAGTGAGTCACAGCTCCTATCGATGCAATTACAAATGGCAATGGTACACCCTAATTTCTGATTTTGTGCAGACACCAACAGAATATGTATGGAAGAAATTACCATCTGGAGATAAGGTCAAAAGTAAATGAGCCATTTCAGAAAGCAAGGAAAGAATGTCCCAAACAATGATGAACACTGCAGTTTGTTAGTTGTTTAATGTCATGTCGTAACTAGAACTAAAACTTACACTGTTTTTGTGTAGAAGAAAATATATGTGGATTATATCATTGTAGGCAGCAGAGTTTCCAGAGTAGGCTCAGGGTCAAGTGTGAATTGAGTTATTATTTTAGAAATTTGAAGAGCTAAGTATATCTCCCACCCCTCCACCTACCCCCGTCAATGCAGTTTTAACACATTTATCTACATTCCCATTTTTTCCCCATGACTCCTATTCTCCAGCTTAGTCATACTGACATTTCAGGCTATGGGGAGGGTCAGCTGAGATTCCATACCCAGGAAGCATTTGGCATGTGCATAACAAAATGTATTGGCCAGTTACATAAAAGTGTAGGAACTCACGTATCTGAAGTTACAAACATGCATTAGTGCTTTGCTTGACAGGTGTATTACTGAACTCTCTGTTTTAATATGCATTGTACATGAAGACTTTTTTTTTTCTATGAAATGAACTTAAGTTTTAAAATACAGTATAATACAAATTAAAAAAAAAGGGCTTGCTTTCCCACCAACCTGTATCTGAAGTACCACCAGATGTGCATCCAGGGCATTCTTCATTGGGAGCGCTTTGAACCACAATTTAATCAGTCTTTTCTTCTCAGCTACCTTCAGCTTCAGAAATCTGATCTTTTCATCCATATTTTGCATCTCAATATCTCCGTTTCTACACAACATTTCTTGCATGTTTATTTTTTCATACAAAATGCATAGTTCTTCTTCTCGATCTCTGAGCAGAAGACCACTGCAATAAGCCCAAAATGAAAAGGTAAAATTTTTAAAAAATTGACTCATATTTAGTGTATTACATTCAAGAACATAACTGGCAACCTTGGAAGACAGTAATAATCTGGGAAACTGTACAAAGGTTTCACAAATATTGTTTTAATATCATGACAACATTTAAAACAGGTAATAAAATAATTGCAATGTGAAAATCAGAGAACAAACAATTGCAAAGGTTGATTTGGTCTCTCATAATTTTAAAAGCTCTTCTGGCCTTCCACAGCACTCATTTAAAAATGGATTAACATGATGAGGGAGCTCTACATCTGCTTTTTTTATGCCTTATCTGCGCACAAAGCACAAACAGAGCAGGAAGCTACAAGCTCTCAAGGCATTCAGTAGGCAATCCACCATATTTTTTAATAATAGTTCTGAAGAAGGAACTTCTTCACCAATGGAGAACAAACACCTGTGTAATGCAAAGCAGCCCTGACACTGCAGTGAGGCAGACTCAGGCTGTTTAGTGAAACATTGTAGTGAGGCAGCCTTTTAGCAGTCCTAATTTTGAACGCTCATAAGTTGAAAAATATTGTTGGTTCATGAATGTCAAAATTAAGCACTATATTACATCAAGTTTACATGTATACCTCTCATTTTGTTGCTGAATAGCCCTTTCGTATTTTTTGCGTAGCTGCACAATTTCCTCTTCAATGCAGGTGACGGTATTGGTAAGCCTCTCAAGAGCCAGACACTGTTGCTTCTTCTTTTCTTTCATCTCATGCATCATTTTTACAATTTTGCAATAATCACTTTTGAGGCTGGCTGTAATTGCTACATTATTTGTATTCTTCAGATGTTGTTTCTGCAATTTTCTTTAACACAACGGAAAAGTAGGAAAGTTTTTAGCCCTTTCAAGTTGAAAGCAATTTCAGCAACTAAAAGCAGAGCGTAAACTAATTCCTCAAATACATAAAAGATGTTCTATGCCACTCTGCTTCACAGAAGCATTACAAGAAGTAGAAAGACTCTCTGAGAACAGCTTCTCTCTGCAAGCTCTTTCCAGCTTGAAGAGAACTGGACTATGGCCCAAGAAAATGCTATAAATGGAGCACTGCGCTACAGCTCTTTTCTTCTTCACTGGACTGCCCAAGGGGACATAAGAAATAAAGTTCAAGAGTAGGAGCATAAACTGTGATACAAAGTCTTAATGTGTAGGAATCCTGCCCTTCTATTTAAAGAGCAATATTTAAATAATTTTGTGGTTGCGATTCAAAGGTCTCCTAGGTTATTGTTTATAAAACCATGTATCACAGCATTCACACAAGAAAGCAAACTATCAGTTTCCCTGTTTGACAGATGAGGAAAAAAACTCACAACGAAAGGTTAGTGACAAGGTCACATTATAGACCCATGAAAATGAAGAATAGAACTCATTATTTCCAGTGATCTTGCTGGCCACTAGATGATGGTCCCTCACTTAAAATACAGATTCTTGTTGCCACACAGATCATTCATTTGCTCAAGACATGGAACTTAGAGTTACTGCATTTGATTGTGGTAAGTATCACTTCTTAATCAAGTATCACTACTTTATTTGCACTGGGGAGATCTTCAAGTCAACATGCAAAAGAGGTAGTGAAAGGAGAAGCACAGTCTCCTGTTAAAATACAGAACTGCAGATGAAATATCCTGCCTCCCCTCGTGGGCTCCATCGTTGCACTGCCGAATTACTCTGTACAAAGCAGTGAGCTTCTTTCTGGTTCATTTCCCCCAGCTGTGTAAAACTTTCCAGTTCCACAGAGTGTTACTGAATTGAATTAAACTTCTGTAAAGCAAGTTTCAGCCTGAAAGCATGACAGTATTGCAGAAATGCAACGTGTTATTAAATATTTTCTGAAAAACCTTTCTCTTATTTGGACTGATACTCTGTCTGTCCTCCAAATTGTGTAGGTTGCAGTTGTCAGTGATACTATGTCTATTTCTGGGATTAAAAATATTTTCTATAGGCAAGAGAATTACTGGTAATTCAGTAAAACTCTTGCTAGTTTTACATCTAGGTTTGCATTTTGATGCCTGTTGGATCTTTACTGGAGTAGGGTCATCTGCAATAATTAGATATTTCTGCTGTCTAGACAATATATGGCCTTTTTTTTCCCCTGCTTCCACCACTAATTAATAGAGAAGGCCTCAAAAAATTTAGCACAAAATGTCAGCTTATGCATCTTGACAAAATCACTTAAATCATTGAAGTTCCACTTCTTTCCCAGCTACCTCCAGCATGACGTTGAAATCGAGCTACTCAGAGATTCACAGTATACTTTGAGTGAATGTATCCTGAATTCATTCTGTGGCCTGGTTGTGCAATTTTTTGGCACCAAAAAAAAAGTTTTGGGAAAATCAAACTATTTTTAAACTACTGTTTTGGCTGTGCTGTTTTGTGTACACAGTTAACTATTTACTAGCTTCCTACTTTCCCAACTACTGATCTCAGAGACATTGTTGTTCTGTCTATATCGCAGAATATCATCACTAGGATGACAAAAAGATGACAAAAAGACACCTCCACTAAATAATAGTCTAGGAAAAAATAGAGTCACACACACCCACTGTCCAGCTCATCCTCTTTGTTCTGACTGTAATCTTTCATTTTGACTAGGATTGCCTGGAAATTGAAACCATGTTTTGTTTGATCTGAAATAAATGTTATCCAATAAACTTCAATTTGAGTTTGAACCAAGAAACCCAGTTTGTTCTAATTTAATAATTAGACAGCCACATTGCTAGCTAGTGACTCATTTAATGGTACCATGCACGAGTCTATTGTGGAATCACATGTGTATTGGACCTCTTTTTGTCTAAAGATAAGGGAGTGTAAGTACAACAGTGTTGTTCACATTGAAGGAAATAGCATGAGAATGCAGATACTACAGGCTCAAGAACTGTGATACAAAGGAAATGCAATGGCAATTTATCCCTTCAAAGGACAGGAAAGTGAGAGAGTAGCCACATAAACTTCAAAAATGCTTCATGCCATGCAGTGATGCTCAAGCTAATTGTGACGTGTTCGGGGTGACAAGAAATTGGAACAGCTTATGTAAAGGTGTTGCTGAATGTCCTTGAATCAGGTTTTAAAGATCAGGACAATAACTATCAAGGGTGATATAGGCATAGCTGAAGCTGGACTAGATTATCTCTTAAGATTCTTTCTGATCTTATATTTCTATAATTGTGATCTACAGCTTACTGAAAACTCACCTTTCCTTGGTTATAACAGTATTCCTTAAATTTTCTATTTCATTTCCTAGCAATTTTACCCGGTTTTTCATTTCACTTGCTTTCTGCTGAGCAGCGTGCACCAAATTTATACATTTATTCCTTTCATTTTGGATAACATCATATATTTTAGCAAATCCTTGGAGTCTGAGGAAATGACAAGTGTGAAAGAAATAATTACTATAATTTTATGCATACATGGCTTGGATAAAAATTTCTTTAAAAGACATTTTTTAGCTAATGTATTGTTATTATTATTTTCTTACTGGTTTTGGATTTCTCTTTTCCTCTTTTTATACACTCTGATTTCAAGATCCTTTCTTTTTATTTCTTTAATAAGATTTTGGAGTTGTATCTGAAATTTAAATAGAATTCCGTAAGCACTTGAGATACATCAAAGAAATGACTCAGAACAGCTATTCCTCTTGGAGGAGGAAAAGACAGCGAGGCGAGATTATTCTAAGAACTTATTCTAATGAAAATGAAATGCTTTTACTGTAAAAACATTAAAGAACACAGTCTTTCTATGTATAATAAACTTATAACGTCTGTTATTAATGTACATAATTTGATGCTGCACCTTAAAATGCTTGGTCCCTTGTAGTTGGAGTTCTACTGTTTCTACTAATCAACCTCTCAGTTCCATCACTATATAATTGTTTGGCATATGCACCACTGAAACTGTACCTTTTAAAATAAAACTTCTTTTTTACTCAATTCTGGCTTTTAAGCAATCACTCATGCTTGAATAGAATGGTACATTTACATTTTGTTACGGCTCTGGACCTTTTGATTTCAGTCATGTTCAGTTCTTAAAAGCCTGTGTCATGAACCTTCAATGGATGGGTGTTTTCTCACCTCCCAGTGGTACCAGGAGGAGGAGATTGATATTAAAAAAACTGGTGGATGTTGGGTTGCAACTCTGGGCGTGTGTGTGCGCGTGTGTGTGTGTGTGTGTATGTGTTCAGTGTTCGTTACTTTGTACTGTTTATTTTTTGATCTGTTTATGGACTGATTTTTATTGAAGGTGCAAAGCCTGACATGTTTGTGTACTCTATTTTTATAGACAGACAGATTCCCAGAGTGCTAGAAGGGCAGCTTATATAACTCATCTGAATACAGCTGTACATTGCGGAAGCACAAATAGTTAATTCCCATATACAAGCCCGGTAGTTACTATAAACCGTGCAACATCTCAGCACATATATGATATTACAATGCCAGCAAACTGCAGACGGCAAACCCAATGAGTAGTCCTAGTTTCTGTGACTGTAGGAAAAGTTTTCTTTCCATCTTTCTTCACATTAATATAACAATTTACACCTGGAAACGTGTCAGGAAAATAAAAATTGCTGCCTCTCCTTAGAATGAGTAGCAGTTCTGTTTATCTTTTAATGTCCATATATTTGTAAAATAAACACATAATTGCACTTCCAAGAACCTCAGTTGAGGCTATCTGCTTTTCTGCCCCTTTATTCCATAGGCTTGAAAGAAAACGTCCTTTCAAATACCTTGTTTCAGTTGTGGTGTGATACTTTAAAATACTATTGCCCTGCACTATAAATTGCCAATAAAACAATACAGTATTGTGAGCTTCCTGTGCTATGATGGAACTTCAAAGTAAAGTGGGAAATGAGAGGCCATAAGGCTCTCCTCACTAGTAATTTACTGTCTCCGTATACCAGCTTTGACTTTAGAAGTCTTCCAATTATATGAGATAATTGTTTACCTGGGCTTTCTGAACATCCCTAGATTTCTGTTCCCTTTCTTCAACTTTGAGCCAAGTCAGATGCGCAAGTCTGGATAACTCATCTCTGCATTTTTCCTGCTCATTGAAAAGCCGGCCTTCTTCAGCAATACATTTTTCTAACATGCGGGCATCCATATCTGACATCATTTCCTAAAGAAAATTAAATTCAATTCCTTATGCGTCGATGCATCTGTGTTGGCAAACCCAAAGCTGGAAATACTTTGGGTTTATCTGCGAAGTACACGTATACACAGACTACATGGATTAAAAAAAAAGCTCAAATATTACTTTAAAAAGCCAGCTGAAACATATAATGTAATAACATGTCAAAATATTTTACTGCCCAGAAGCATTTCTGTTCCGCAATCTAGCATGTCTTTCAGCTATCGCCCACCGGGCAGAATGGTTCCTTACGGCCATATAATCTTTAAATAAGTTTATTGTCAGGGCTTGACATGTCCATACTACACAATGGAAGACACAGCTTTCACATTAAGAGGCCAAATTTAGACAATCAAACCCAAGCAAAGTATCTAGATGCCTAGAGGTGTTGGAGATTCAGTCAATACAGTCAGTGACCTCTACAGAGCTATTTGCTCTTCGCAGCATAGACTAACCTCTTTGAGGGGAGGTGAATGGATGGCTTCCGAGGCTCCACTGCCTACACGACTAGATTGTTATTGAGTATCGCAGCACATTAGATACATATACCATACACAAATAGTGACATGTAAATAGTGGACACATATGTATTCAAACACAAGCTGAATCCCACCTGATAATGCTAAGAAATTCAAAGACAGCACAAAAGGAAAAAGGATGCAAGGGTAAGAAGATAAGGAGGTATGATCTTAAGAAGAAGGTATGTCTGAAATATATTGCTTCTTATAAAGTAATTTACACAGTGGTAAGTACTAATACTGTCATAATTGATATATCTGTGTTTCCACACTATGTATGGCTGTGCTGAGTACAGACAGGCATCCACAAATGACAAAACCATGAAGATGAAAAATTATAATATACAAATGCTGAACTGCCCTTGTTTCAACAAGACACTGTGCCATATCCAAAGGAAATTTATACCCATCTTCTTTCTAGCTGTAATGTAGTTAATGATATTCAGAAAGACAATCTAGAAAGTAGATTTGCTTTCTCCTTCCAATATGTGACCTGTAATTCCAAAAAATGCTTTTTAAGTATGACAAACAACTGGTCCTTAAAATTGGATAAATACTATTGCATGTTTTCTCACCAGAAAGCTGCAACTGGAAACTCCCATGATTTTTTTTTCAAACAGGCCCTTTATTCTTATGATTGAAGCCCAACCCTTACAGTGAAAAAGTATGAGAAAGCAAAACTCAGCACCTGTTCAGCTAAACTTCTCTTGGTCATTTCTATTTCCTTCTGTAGTTCTCGTCGTCTTTCTAATAATACTGCATTACTTTTAGGGATGGCTTCTGCCTACAAAAATAAACCAAGAACACTGAGTGATGCAAACAAAAGATGTGAAAAATGTAAACTGCAGATAATCTATTTGAAGTAGTTATACACATTAGGAAATTATTTTTCTGTCTTGCTACAATACCTAGTCCAAAAGCTCTTCATTGAGTAGAGTTCCTCAGCAACGTATCCAGGTTTTCTCAAATTTTTATTTTAAGAATTTAACTACAAACACTCAACTTCACAAAGCCCAGTTTAAGTACTGAATTTATACGGGTTATGTTATTCAGCAACTAAACTATCATTAAATAATCACAAAGGACTACTGTGCAAAGATGTCACCTTCTAAATTCACAGAAAATTTTCTGAGTGAAACTCTGACCTTATTGAAGGAAAAAAATGGATTTACTACTGATTTTAATAGGGTCAATATTTCACATCTGTGTAGATTTGCTATCATAGTTTTTGCTTTTAAAGTAAGATTTTTCCTCCTTAGGCTCTGGAAAGTAAAAACTAACAACACAAACAGGGTTTGGTGGTTTTTTTGTACATCATGGGAAAATTGTTTATTCAGTCAGACCTTAAAATGAAGTGTGTGAAGGAAGACACGTTAGAAACTACTTTCTGATTAAAATATATGTGAACAATCCCACTACAACTACTGGTGTCATATAACTTGTAAGGCAAAGGTTGTATTGGCCTCACAGTGACTAACTTCACTTACAAATTCTTTACAGTTATAAGTAAATAAGAAATAAATACAGCAGGCTAACTATGCAGGCATATGCTGCCTGTCCGTAACTGCAAATCTGTAATTCATACAGGTGGGGAAAAAATGACACTGAACAACACATCTGGAAGCTATTCAAAGGTAATACACATAACCCTGTGGTATCTTTCTCAGATTTCAGCCAGATGTTGGAGTTCAAAACACTACTTCGATATAGATAATGAGATGTTTTGCACTTATGGT
This sequence comes from Anarhynchus alexandrinus, assembly GCA_008711295.1. Lineage (NCBI taxonomy): Eukaryota > Metazoa > Chordata > Aves > Charadriiformes > Charadriidae > Anarhynchus > Anarhynchus alexandrinus. Next base: position 5,631,385 of record VUYV01000042.1, on the reverse strand, counting down.
TTTCAATTCTGTGATAATATTATAAAATTAGATGTTGTTTACTTGCATCAAGGGAAAGGGAACCAAGGCACAGTAAAGGTCAGCCTGTGGAGTTACTTTGGTTTCAGCTGCCAACTCTGAGACAGATTTGGTTTAACTTAGGTTTGCTAAAAGGTCAATAAAACCTAATCTAAGCAAGTTGCTTTCACTCTTGTGGAGAGAGCAAATATGGCCTTTCTGTGGAGCATATATTAGTTACCACTTCTGCTGAGTAAAAGGCTGTAGTGGCTGTAAGTAGGCATTTCCACATTTTCAAGATGGGATTCTAAAGATGCCATCAAGTTCTTGAATCTAGAAGTAGAAAGCTCATATAAACATCTTTAATCCATTAAGGACTTTTGTTCACATAAAACATGACTAAACTTAGGCACTTTTGGCTGTATCTATGAAGAGACTACGCTGAAGAGAAGGCGTGCATGGAGAGGAACAGCAGTTCTGCTCTGGGCCGGTGATAGCTGGAGCGGCCAGTTCTCTTTCACACAGAATGTCGGTGTTTAGCAATAGCTGACCTTTCACAACTTACTAAGAAGAAAAACACATTTGAAGGAAGTGTTCTTGTAATTTCCTTATTCTACAAACCAGTCATTCTGCACTTAGCACGTGATTTAAAGTAAGAGAACTTTGGGAAAGCGCACTGATGTACTGCTGCTTCTGCAATCACATTTTTATACCAGCAATTAATTCTTGTGATTTTTTTTCACTTGGAACCACACTAAATCTGGCTTTTTAAGTAGTTAAACAAACTTTAGTACTTAAAATATTTTAACTTTTCCTAGGTGTGCTCCTAAGTCTTCCAAATTAAAATAGTCTCAAGACAGCAAAAGCCAAGCAGAATCAAGCTTGCCACTCTAGTCTTTCATATTCCTGTACTGCATTTCAACTGACCATGCTGGAGAGGAGAGCTGGTTTCACATTTGCTCTTCTAAAAGATGCGAGAAAGGAATCAAAGAAAACAAGCAGCGTGGGGAAGATGGGTTAAAACAACTATATTGCCATGGCCTGTTTGCGTTAGGGTAGCATCCTGCAACTTCTGGAGTAAAATGCTGCAGAGAATTCCACTTCTATCTCTGCTGGCTTCCCTTCCCCCAATCCCCATGATGCTGCCACTTGGAGAACACATGCAAGCCTATAGTATAACCCAGCATTAGCACTGAGGGAACGCTTTGCAGTGCAACTTAACCTTTAAGGGTCTCATTACAGGTCTCTTGCCCTTTCACACAGTGTGAAGGGGTTGGGTTGGGTTTGGATCTCACCCAAGACAGTAAACTCTAACCACAGCTGTCGGTGAATTACGGCATTTGATTTTAGCATTTTATGGTTTTGAACAATTGTGATTCTTCCTCCAGGAATATTTCTTCAATAGGAACACAGGAAGAAATACCATTTCCCAGATTCTCTTAGTTGATACTGAACAAAAACTCAGTGTGAGCTTTAAGATCAAAGTTTAGAATATGAGACAGCCATTTAATCAATATTTCAGGAAATTCAATCTAAAAATTTTTGTGTAGTTATAGAGCTTTCCTCCCTCCTCCCAAGTGGGCTTATATTACTAATAAGTAATACACATGTGAATACAGGAGGAATTTCAGGGGACACAGGGGAAAAATTGTATTATTTAATAATATTAAATATTACTGAGTAATGTTTAGAGTTGTTTAAATAGCAAAGCTAAGTATGTGTGGGTTTGATACCATACAGGTATTTTTAAAAACTTTACAGTGGTATAAATAAGACATTTTTCTGCCTTGAACTGCTTAGAAGGGCCAAGAAAAATTTCAAGGACAGTGTGTCAAGGTAGGAAACATCAAGTCATGTGAAAAAAATATTCAGCTGACTAAGCAAGATTAATTTTTTAAGACTGACTTTAATTTAGACTAAGCATGGAGCTAGTATAGGAGAAAAGCTTAAGAAAGAGGGAATGGAATAACCAGTGATAAGAGGAAGAGAACATGAAAAAGTTACAGACAAAGTAAATTTTTAAGAAAGAATTGGAAGGAGAAAAGAAAGGAGATGCTTCGAACAGACAAGCAGAATGAGACTGGCCTTTAAAATCAGCATAGTAGAAGGCAGAAATAAAACAGAAAAGAGTAAATAAGTACAGGAAGAGGAATGGGTGAAATACTAATGCAGGGAGGAAATGAGGAAGATGAAAATTGAGTGGAAACAAAGACAACATAGGGAATTATTTTGTACTACTTAATAGTATACTTCATATAGTGCTAGTTTCCTGTCCCCTGGAATAATGTTAAATACATTACAAATTATTTACAGTAATGTACAAACAACCTTCAAATTTTAAAAAGATGTATCTTTTCATCATCTGGGAGCCAGGCAGTACATGGCTTTATTTTTCTGATACAAATTTCTTTGATGCCAATGGGGAAGTCACTATATTATTTCACTCAGAAATGACCACAATTCCAAAATGCTTTAAATGAAGACATGAAACCACAGTGCCAATACAATCTCCCAGTTCTCCTTGACAGGATGCTCCCACCTAAAATCTAAATTTCTTTAGAATAGTCCAAATATATACTGATGCAGTATTTTTACTACAGCCAGAGCACCTAGAGGTTTCTTTGGTAGTTGTAGCAACACTGTTGACACTTTTATATGCATAAGACTTAAAACAATCTCCTCCCCTCCCCCTTTTAGGACTAGTCAAAAGATTTCATAGATAGATTTCTTACAAGAAAATTTAAAATACTTATGATCAATGCATTCATACAGACCTCTAATTTGAGTCTTTTATGCTGTGACTTATGTTGTTCCAAGGAATCATAAATCATATTCCGTTGTAATTCCATCTTTTTTAAATTTCTCAGTTCTCTGTCTTTCTGTGTTTGCTTGTGAATAAGAATATCATGTTGCTTTTTTTTCTCCAAGACACATTTATTTAAATTATCTTCCAGAGCTTCTCTATATAGATAGACACAGAATTTTAGAAACAGGTAAATTTACCAAGACATGTATGAAAACAGGCATGATCATTTTAATGGGGTTTGAGTACTGCATCATTATGGCTGAGCAGCAAGATAAACTCATAAACTACTGACACAAATTACCTATAACTTTAATCAATGATAATATTCCCAATGATGTCAATGAGGTCTCACAGTCTGTTCTAAATATGCTAAAAATTCAATAGGAAGTATTAGCTATAAGAAGAAGAAAACACATTTTTTAGTATGAGGGAATATTTATAAGTTTGCTTCACTCAAACATTTCAATTTAAAGTGCCACTATCCTTTAATACAAAACTTTAAAGGCAAAAGCATTATTGCTGGGTGTATGGCCATGATTACAACTCTACATTTACCTCTGCAGAGAAGTGTCATTTGAAGCTTGCAATCAACCTAACAGTTTATTTTACTTTACCAAGTATATATAAGCTCATAATTCAAGGGAATATTAAAGACATGAGTAACCAGTTGCCACTGAAATTCAGGAGTATGTGGGTGCAGAAATCTATGATCCTCATTTGAAAATGAAAATACTGACATGTTTTTTCTTGCTCAATTTACTTCCTGTGGGTTACACAGAAAAAAATATATTTTCACTGGAGAGAGAAACCTTCTAAAATATTTCCCTTTCAGAGCAAAATCCAGTTTCACTCTCCCAGGATTTTATCAAATGCTTATGCTTTTTGATGTTCTTCTTCAAGCCAGATCTTAGATTCCAGTAGTTTATATAAGCACTTCTGAAGTCAAAAACAAGCCTGATGATTTCTAGTCTGCACTGGTTGCAGCATAAAACTTGAAAACATAAGCAATACAGCAGAAAAAGAAATAGACCTCTGCGAACAGAGAGCTGTTCACTCATACTACTTGGCTTATCTCTACTACTCTAACCTGTCTGATAGGACCGCTGATTCCTTTTCTCTGCTAATTTCTAGTAATTTTGTCAAAGTAATGCATTCTCGTTCTTTGCTTTCTAGCAAAATTTGTTTCCCATCCAATTCCTTCATTACATCTTCTCTTTCTTGCAAAATCTCTTCAGTCCTCTTTTCAATGGCTTTCAGGGTACCATTCAACTCTTCTATCTGGTCATTAAGGGCTTCTTTCTTCTTCTCTGCATCGCTGTGGATATATTTTAACAAAACAGTAGGGGTTAACATTTCCACATGCATATTTAAATGGCAAAATGTAAGTTGCTAGTTTTCATGGACACACAAAATAATTTCAACACCACAACTATCCACATTATATGTTTGAAAGCAGACTGCATACAGTGAAAATCTCCAAATGCCAATATAGTTCAACAATAAAATCGAAGATGGCCATGGGACTATCAAGGGAGCTTAGCACCATGACAGTATTAAAAAGACTTCTAGTAAACTGATTTCTGTCCAAATTACTAGCTACATGGGTGTGACACTTCTAAATATTATTCCCAAGGCTGGAAACTCTAGTTATTTCATTCTATGATGCAACACAAGTAGAAAGACTCATTTAAATGCTTTATTAATAACAATCTACACAATGTACTAGGTTTTTAAAATTGCTTCTTTGTAACACTGTAAGAAAAACTTCATATATTTATGATAGCAGAGTTGCGTTAAGCAGAGTAGTGAGGAAAATGTATAAGAAAACCATTATACAGGTTTTAAATCCACGAAATTTAACATAGTCAAACAATTTCTATATTACAAATACTGACTGCAAGCAGGAGACACAAAAACTTCACTGTAACCTCATGCACAAATAGGGTACAAAAAACATCCTTCATCTGGGAGGAACTTGGATCTGTGAGTGACCTGGCTGAAACTGCACAGTGCTAATTAGATTTTACACATACAGAAGGCAGCACATGTCACGGTTCAGAGGAGAAAAAACCCAGATACACAAAAGAGAGAAAGAAAAGACTGGCTACTGGCTTACATTTTCCATGCTGAAATATTAGAGACTAGAATTGACATCAGGAGCTAACAGCAAAACATCTCTGACTAAAAAAACTGGTACAGAAGTATCAAGGGAGAATGATTATTTAGTTCAGGCCAGACTGCTACTGGGAAAGCTGCTGGTTTCACTGAGGCCAACAGAGATAAGCTAATATACAGTCACTGAGGACTAGAAACTGTAAAAAAGCCTAATCTCTAGATTACATGGTAACATTATTTTCCATGAAAAATCTAAGTAGATCTAACATATAGTAATGCAGCACAGTAAGATGGTTAAGCAATTTTTGATCAAGCTTTGTTCTAAATTTTTCTTTGTTGTACTTAAATTTAAAATGTTTCATCTCATATACTATATTTTTCAGTACAGTGCATGGATTTTAAGTGGGTTATAGATGTTTTTTAAAACATTGATCCTAATTTGAATCAACAGCTATACTCAGCTGTCTCTGTAACAAATGGATGAAAAGCAGTCATGCATACATATTTACGTATATATAATTATTTATTAAAAGCATACATTTTTTTCCGATTCATCTTCTCGGTTTCTTTTCCAAGTTGTGCTGGAATGCCAAGGATCTTAACTAGCTCATCCTAGTGACAAAACAGAAAGTTTAGATTAATAGCCTCAAAATCTGGTGAGATTTCATAGAAGTAATATTCACCAATAACTACTGTGAAAATGGGCAAGAAACATATTTTCGAATTACGTGAGCTTGTCCCAGGGGACTGTAGCTGCTAGTTTTAAAACTAAACATTATATTCACCTTTTCATTATGTCTGCAAGATAAAAATTATGCTTGAATATTATTAATACATCTGATTATGTTATCTATACCATGGAAAGGAAAGCAGCAAAGACCTGGGTATGTTTTTTAATTCTCAGCCTAAATCTGTATTAACTTGGATCTAAGCAAATGTTAGAGCAGCCTACAATAACACAACATAGCAAACATGTCATTATAGAAACCACTTTTTTAATCAAAACTATGACTATTATTATTTCCTAAAGGAGTAATAATGGATATGGCACAGCAGCATGTTTCATGCTTATTGAAAAATGATGTAATATATGAGGTAATGCCATCTAATGAACTTGGAACGACAAACAACATCCAGAAGATTCACCGTTTCCTTGGACAAATACACGTACCCATATACACATACATGCACACACACAGACATATAGATACACAATATTAATTTTGTGTTACTTTTAAATTAGCCTGCTTCTCCAGAAGCTTTTCCACTTCTTTCTTGTCTGTTAACATCAGCTTTTGCTTGGATGAAACATCTTCCTTTATTGCAATAATTTCTGCTTTCCTCTGGATTACTTCTTTGCAGAGTTCATCACAATTTTCCTTCAACTGTTTAATTTTCTTATCCACTTCCTTTAAAAATGAAATTAAAAAATCAGATATTTTTTATTTTCCCTTTTACATTGTGCAGGCAGGCTTGTGATATGACAGAATCATTAACACTGAACGATGATAACATTTTTTTCAACAGGTATAAAACATCATTGTTTACCAGCTGTGTGTTTCTTTTATCAATAACCAGCAGAATTTTATTTCCAACAAACCCACAAATATCCATCATGATTTATGACTGCAAATGTATTTTACATACTCATATCCTAGAATCAAAAATTTGCAGCTATCTTTACATGCAGTATCCATTTGCTGAATACAGTAAAAAAAATCTCGAGTAAAGAAAAGCCAGATCTTTTGTGAGTCAGTTATTCACTGCTTGCCCTAGAGTTATCAAACCTGAATGATATAATATAGCCTCTCCTATAAAATCTACCTCTTGATTTTTCTATGTATTCCAGAGCTCTAGAGCTACACACTGTGAAAACATTTTCATTGTTGTTTTTATGTTAGGTGGCAGAACATAAACCATGGCTTTTCTCATGTTTCACACTTACCCTTTGTTTTGGAATTCTTTCATATTCATTCTCCAGAAGCCTTTTTTCTTCTTGCAAACTACAGGAAAATCAAAACAGAGCTAAATTTATTAGTAATATGCTAAACAATAAAAAGCATAGAAGCCTATCTTGTGTTAGACTAAAACGTATGGTGAATTATCATCAGGGACAATCGAAAGACATCCAGATTTAAAGGCAGGTAGCTGACTGGTAACTGGAAGTCCCGAAAGACTGGTCATACATATGCAGGTTTTTTTCTACAGTGCACATCTAAACTTTTGAACTTGATTCTTCTTAGTCTTAACACCTCCTGCAGGGATGCATTTATGCCTCATTCACCCTCATCTAGCAGAGTATAACAGGTCAGAAGCCACCCTACACCAACAGTTCCTCCCAACCTCAGAAAACAAAATTTTAACATGGAACTGAGGCAAAAAGAAAGAGTAGGTGGGTTATAAATATCCACAAAGATGTCACACATCAAAGACAGTGCAGCTGCTAGTGAGCAACTTTCTTCTTCCTTTGAGTGATTGCTCATGCACACATTCACACTGTAAATAACCAAAAGTGAAGCTCCTCAAATCTGAGCGGGCTCCTGTGTAAAAAAACACTGAAAAGTGACAGGGAATGTAGACTAAGTCAATAAGGCATAGTAGAAAACTAAACTGAATAGCCATGGTGATCTTAACTTATATTCAAAACTATGTTGCAATTTAATTTCAGGCAACAATAGAAACAGATGCTGAAGGAGAACAGAAGGAGGAAAGGAAAAAATAGAAAAGCTCTTAGATCTTTTGGGTATATTTTTAGTAATGCGGCCCTAAGAAAAATTAAGGAGCGACTAAAAAAGTGAAGCTGAACCAACAAGCTTGTTAGATTTACAATAGGGAGCTTCTTGGTGGTGGGTAGGTAAATACTGCCAAATATAAAAAATTCGCCCTAGTGAAGAATATATCAATACATCCCCAGTGCATGCATGGGACAGTTCTGCACCTATAAGAGGTAAATGGGCTACAGCAGTCTGCATGCTGTCACAACCAAACTGAACGTAATTAAGTCCTTGTGCTATTGATTGGTAACAAGAAGGCAGGTTCTTGCAATGTAATTAGTACCTATGATGACATTTCTGAGTCTCAGATTACAAAGCCGGGGAATAGTTGAAACAACCAAATCTTCTATCCCAGATATAGCAAAGAATCAACTTGGCACATAAATTTGTGTTTGTAACTCCAGCTGGAGGATGTGCAGTCAGGCCTTGAGACTCAGGGCAGTCTGTTAGAATAAATAACTCTTTAGATAAGGGGAGTATTAAGAGAAAGGAACAGGCTTTCATGAAATAGCTGTGTCACTTAGAGCTATAAACTATGGCAAAGGAGTCCTGGGGCAGCCCCATCTACCCAAAGCAGCTATTACAGTTGCCTCTGAATGTGGCTGATACAGAAGAGAGGCAGCTGATTAATATTTCTTTTTTCTCTGACACATTTCAGTGGCAACCTAAGACTTTGCAGGGTGGTGGTTCATGTTTCAGAAAGCGGTCATCATGGGTAGAGGGATCAGTCTCCTAGTTGCCAGCTTCAAGGAGGATCCTCCCTGGAATCTTGTGCTCAATTCTTTATCAGTGTTGATTTAAGGTTTCTTTTCCTCCCTTCTCCCCACCCCGCCCAGTAAATTGTTTCTTACATTTTGGTCCTCCAACAAAAGGAACAAAGCTTATACCTGGAAGCCTCAGGCAACATCTTTCCAGTCAAGGATAGAAAACAGTCAAAAAAGAGAACGGGTTGGTGGTGTTGCAATCAAAAAAAACCCCAAACAACAAAACATGAAGAACAAGCTCTGGCTGAGATGAAGAGCAAACAAAAAATAAAGACACAGAGTAGATGTTGTTGATTTACAGCATGTAGGTATATTTGTATGGGCAGACTACAAGTATGCCTCTATAGGGACTGGTAAATCTAAAAACTCATTTGAATGCCAGAGTGTTTGAACACCCACAGAGTGAATGAGTTTGCCAAACAAATCTTTCAAAGAAAAAAGTTGAATTTAGATCAGTCTTCCCCAAAAAGTGATAAAATTAATTATAAAAAAAAAAAAAGTTCTATTGCAATATCTATTATAACTTAAGAAATTGCACACAAGGGTGAAGAAAGACACAGGAGTATTTTGCAGGTGTACAGTGTGCAAGTAGAAGCAAGTAGAAGGAAATACTGTAAGGTGATTTCTTCTTTGCTGCAACAGGGCTCAGAAACTATTCCTTTTTTGTGCCACTGTTTAAAGTCAATAAGAGAGAGCACAGGGATCAAACTGCATTAAAAATCGAGCTACTTTGATTCTGTGATAGCATCTTTGGTCTGCTCCTGTGTACTGTGCCCATAAGGTACAATTGAGTATAATGTGTTGGAATGCCAGGCAGGTCAAACACAATGTTTTCACTTAATAACAGGTTGCCTGAGTGTATAATTAAGTTAATAAGGACAGATCATATTCCCAAACAAATTTTGGCAGGATTCCTAGTTGGACTCCTTGGGACTGGCATAATCACACTAATTACAGTAAATGTCCACTCTGAACAAATACCCATAACTGTGACTGCCACAAAACCTGATTAAATAAGTCCTGTGCAAACTGATTAAAGAGGTACTGCAGTGCTCATCATCAGTCCGTGCTGTGCCCTCTTTAATATCATGCCAGATGATCAAAAGAGCAATCCCAAAAATCAGGAGGGAGAGCAAAGTTGACACTGTTTTTCTTTTGTCACATTCCTCACTCATGAGGACAGATTCCTGTGGAGCCATTCCAGTTTCACCACAAAGACTTTTCCATCCAGCAAAAGTGAAACGATTTGAACACCTCATTTTCTGTGACATAAACAAAGGCAACACTGAATGGCAAGCACCAAGTTAAGTTACCTTAAGAGCCAGCAGACCAACAACTTCCACAAAAAACAGTGAAGGTGTGAAAAGAAAGAGAGGGTAAAAGAAAGAAGTCAAATCTCTCCCTTTTGAGCAATGAGTTTGGTCCAGCTGCCCATATCCAAAAGTTAGACAGGTACCTCCATGCTAACATCCCCAGGCTTCCTTACTGTCAGGGATAAAACCAGGAACCGCAAAAAGGAAAGTCATCTGACATCCCAGATACATGTTTTAGGAAGTGATAAGTTACTGGCTGAAAATAACATATTTCTCTCCATTGACTCTAAAGGGAGACCAGGATGATGCACTCAGATTAAGAAATCAAATAAGATTATTCAAAGATTTTAAGTTTAATCTCTGATTTAACAGCTGTATGGACACAGAAGCTTCATGCGAGGTAAGCAGGGAAAATCTGGTCTTCCCATTTAGCATTTGAATCTTGTAATCTGTGATATATGGACATCAGCCTCACGAATGCCTATCACAACAACAAACAAAATAGTTGCAACTGGCATTTATAATTCCCACTGTTTTATAGCCCTTCTTTGATAAGTGTATTTTTCAACATCAGGTGGTTTTTATTATCATTATTATACCTATAACATCATACATAATAAAAAGAAGATGAAACTCTACAGTTTAAATGTTAATGTTTGCAATTGTTTCTCATGTTGCTTTACTTATTTTCATGAAGCTTAAGAGCAGTACTGTACTTGAAAAGCTACCATGGATGTAGATGTAACGAGTTAAAAAAAAGCAGTTGGAAAATTGGACCATAATGAAAATACATTCCAGACTTTTCCCTGAGAGATGTCTACAGCTGCAAACCGACACAGAAATAAAAAAATTAAGTCAGCGAGATTAAGAAATGTAGTGGTAGTTGTCAACAGAGGTCCATTTCAGTTCCTCAGCACACAAAATAGACATAACGCTGTTATCATTATGAAACCCATCATGCAAGAAAGCGAACTCCTTCAGCTAGTCTGACACATAGCTGGGATTGCTAAGGAATCCACAGAAAGTGTTCAGAACCTCACAAATAAAATCTAGTGACCACAAGTAGAAGACATCACAGCTGACAAGCTGCCAGCATGAGATTCCTGTAAGGCACTTAGCTGTAATTAGTTTGTATGTACCAGACAATGCAGTCACAAGACTAGTTGATAACAACTTCAACTGTAACTCGATTATTTTACTTATGACTTGTAATTCTTTACTAGAAAAGCTATGGGCAAAAGCTTAACTTTTCAGTTTTAATTATTGGGTGACTAATCTTGAAATAATTACAAGCACTGAAATAATTTTCCATATTTGCAATGCTTCTACAAGACAAACTCAGTTTTGCAATCCTGACTTGCATGCAATAGCATGTAGTACTTCAGGGAACAGGCATTTTGCTACCTGCACAAATGACTGTCAGGGCTGTAGACCAGACCTAGGCTTTCAAATAAAATTGTTTTCAAGAATGAGGTACCTTTAACCTCACAAACTCTTGTCAAAGATAATTTCACTACAAAATAATTGCTTACTTTTAAATATATAATTTAGATGATAAAATAATTTAGATGATAAATTTATTGTTTCTCAATAATAAACTATTTTTGATACTACCACCTGGTGAAGAAAAGCAGCTCTTTTTTTTCCTCATAGTGAAAAATTTCTCCCTGATATCTAATCTAAATCTCCCCTCTTCCAGTGTAAAGCCGTTACCCCTCATCCTATCACTACATGCCCTTGTAAAAAGTCCCTCTCCAGCGTTCATTGTAGGCCCCAGCTCTCTCAGACTGCCTTCATAGGAGAGGTGCTCCACCCCTCTCATCGTCTTTGTGGCATGATGGAGCCCTGCTTTCCTGGAGATGGCTGAGCACCTGCCTGCCAATAGGAAGTGGTGAATGAATTCCTTGTTTTGCTTTGCTTTGCTTGCATGCACGGCTTTTGCTTTACTTATTAAACTGTCTTTATCTCAACCCACGCGTTTTCCCACTTTAACTCTTCTGATTCTCTCCTTCATCCCACCGGGGGTGGGGTGAGCAAGCGGCTGTGTGGTGCTTAGTTGCTGGCTGGGGTTAAACTACGACAGTTATATGCAGAAACTTCATGGCTCTGAATGCAATTGCACCAGAACTGAATTAGGATCACTATTTTTCCTTTTACTTTATTACACTTGCCTAATAGTTTTTGAGAGGAAGAATACTCCTTGAGTCAGTTCTGACTTTGGCATAGTGGCTCAAATTTTATAAACTCAGTAAAATTCTTCCAACTGTTGTTCCCCTCCGGTGCTGAGTGCACAGGCAGACACACTAGCAATGAACCCAGTACAACAGAACAGGAACACAAACTGGAAGAGGAGGCACACACCGGTAGTGGGGGTACACCACACCCAAGCAGTCACCCTGAGGGTGACTTCCCTGACAGCTAAAGTGCATCAGAACCGCTTCTGAGTACCTCATGTACCTATTCAAGCAATGAAAAAAGTCACAAATGTTATGAAAACCTGCTGATACTACAGTGCTGAAAGTAATTTAATTTTACTCTTGGAATGTTGAATACTCATTGGAACAATAAAGAAATAAAACAGAAGATGAAATATCACCTTCAGCTGTTGAAAAAGCCATCTGATCTGGAAAAAAAAATGTTTACAGAGGCAAGCAAATAGCAAATGAAGTATGGAAAAGAGAACACAGAACACTAAGGGACCTTGAGACAAAAATTAACTTTGTTGTTATTACGGCATATCTATATGATTATTCAAGAGAAAAAGTTGTCAGTTTTGAATGAGTACCGAAAGGGTGCTAAGTGACCTGAGCTATTAGGGAATGTGAATTGAGGCAGGAAGTAAAGGTAGCAGAGACTAGAGAGATGCTTCAGAGAAAGAAAGGCTTACAGAAACAAGGAAGCAGAAGATCTGCAGAGGCTCTCTCTCGCTTCCAGCTCAGCAGTATTTCTGAGTAGACAAGATCCAAGACTTCTAAGAAAAGGATAAAGCAATAGATAAGAGACACAGATATTCCCTTCAAAAGCTTTCCCCCTCCATGTTTCCCGCCTGCTATATGTAAGAAGGTAAATAAGCAATATGCTTGTTTTCAGACTAAACAGCCATTAGTCATAATTCCCAAAGAGAAGTTTTCTTATAAGTGCCAAGCACAGCTGGGACTGTATTGACACAGTTGGACAACAAGGGAAACTGTGCTCCAGAGAGATCAAGGGCCAAGAAAGGTTGGACTGTGAGTTTCTATCCTTCTGAGAAATGAAGGAAACCAAGCAGTCACCTAACAGCAAACTTACACTATCTTTGATGCAGCTTCCCCTTTGCCTGTGACACTGCCCATCCACAGATATTTCAGAAGACATCACTTTATTATTTGTATAAAACCATAAGGCATACAGATCTTCATTTTATGTAAGTGTTACTATTAAATCGCCTGCTACTCACAACTCTATTCTGGACATTCATTTCACTGCCTTTCACAGGCACCAAACCCATCCCTTCTTTACAAACACGTATTCACAGTCATTGTCTGTTTTTCTTCATAGCTCATTTCCCCACTATTATTCACTCATCTGTTGCCCACATAGATATGTATTCTACTGGTCCTGTTAATATTTTCTGTCCCAGTAAACAAATCCACACATAACCAAGGCACATCCTCCTCAGTCCACACCCACAACACACGTAAGACCCAACGGTACCACCAGGCATGAAACAGATTCCAAACAAGGAACAACTAAATGATCTGTAGCTCTTCAGTTTAGAAAGTTGACAAATTGGGGGTGGTACAACAGAGATCTATCAAACCATCCTGCAGCAGTGAAGACAAAGAGAGGATCAGATGTTCAGTGTCTCATCCAATACAAGAACTACAGAGCATGAAATGAGCTGGTAGGAGCCAAGTCCAAAAAAGATAAGAGGTGGCAGTTCTTGTGTAGTTAATCTGTGGAACTCGTTGCCCAGAGTGTTGCAATGACAAGAAGTTTATATAGTTGAGGAGGAGACAGGAGAAGTTCAAGGAAGAGGGATCAACTGAGGATTCCTAAATACAGAGGAATTTGGCTCATGAGATCCCTGAGCGTTTGGTTGCCGTTAGATACTGCGCCATATGGACTTCTGGTCAAGACTGTACAGCTGGTTTTGATCTCATGCAATACGTAAAACCAAACAGAGGAAGTTTCTTATTATGGGGAAAGGACATTTTTCACAGTATGACTGACCTAAAAAGTGTATTTTAAATCTGCAAAATAGGATATTCAATTCATATATAAGAATCAATGCAGTAAATGTGCAAGGGTAATTGAAACAATACCTAAACTGCATTTTGTGTAGGACAGAAATCTCCTTTTGGGTAGAGGTAGAAAATAGAGTATGAGTAAATATCCCATAAACATATAAAACCCCATCATTTGTTTGGAAAAGTGATGCAAAATTAGTGAATAATGTTCATAAGATATGAGGACAAACGGGTAAAAAGCACAATATTTTGAAGAACTCATTTCTGGACTGCTTGGAAATTGCAATAAATTCTGTATTTAATAATTACTTCAGGAAACTTCATGTTGCTTAGTTATCTCATAGCAAATAATTTTTTCCAGATGCTTTCCATGTTTCTTTATTTCTCCCCCTCCCAATTTGCTTCTTTCTCAAGTTTCTTTCTCTCTTAGAGCAAACATTTGGCTCTAAAAAAAAATCAAGAAAGAACTGCCAGAAAAATCTGCTTTATGCAGTTTGTACAGTGCCCCTGCTCTCCTTGCAGAAAAATAGTTTTAACTGCTGAGCTGCTGACATTAAGTATTTGTACTTTTATACACCAACTACACTACAGCTGGATTGATGATTCGTGAATGTCTTCAATTGAAGACACAAAGAAAATATGAGTTCATTTCCATAGGTACATATTTTAAAAAATGCAATAGTACTGTTTGTAATTTTACTATAAAAGTTTCAAGTACAACACACTCATATATACAGATAATTAAGATATATACAATATCAAGCTTATTCTGCACTTCTTTCCTTTTAGAGAAATGTACAGTGTTCACTTCTTTCACATAAAATTTCTCATTTTTCTGACATAAGAATATACAAGTACTTCTCCTCCTTTAAATACCTGAATAGAAGAACTTAAATAAACTGTGCTTCTGATGTTAAAAATAGCACTGGGTCTATTTATGACATTGTTTCCATAAAATCCCAGTCACTAGGTCTCTGAGACACTTTAATAATGTGTATTAAAGGTGTCCTAGACTAGAATTGTTCCTGGTAATTTTGCCTACCTAAACATTAATCATGCAACGTAGTAAATTTCAAACAGCATTTCAAAGGACACCATAGCATGTTCTAAAATTAAAATAACCTACAAATATCACACCAGGGTAATTTTATTCATTACTGAAAAGTTGTTGTTACTCGGGAAAGTTTGAGGCAATTTGTCTAACAACAGCGATCAAGAAATGTGTCCATGTGATGGAGAGGAGATATTGAATCATATTCGATGTTGTTATCTTTATAGATAAGCTATAATAAAATTAGTAGTGTTTGACCACTATCACCTACCATTCCATCTTGAACTGAATTTCATACTCTCTTTCTTTAATAGCATTGTAGTCATTTTGGCAACTCAGAAGTTGTTGTCTTATTCGGGAAACTTCACTGGAGGATTCTTCAGGGAACTGTTCTGCTTTTTCCAGGTCATGTTGCTGTTGTTCCAGTTCTGCACTAAGACGTTTGGCTTCCTGCAACAGCTGGATCTCAGATTCCTGTAAACTACATTAAATAGAAAAATTTAGAATCAGGCAATGAGAAGCATAAGCTTTGTATTTATACTTCTTTACCTATCAATAATATTTCACTCAAGGTTTTCAAGATGAGATGGGATTAAGTTCTGAATAATCTGGTCTGACCTCCTAGAGGACCCTGCCTTGAACAGGAGGTTGGACCACAGAACTCCTGAGGTCTGTTCGAACCTGAATTATCCTACCATGCCATGACAGCAGTGGAATCTGATGTGAGGGTTTTTTTCTGCATACCTAGAGTTGGAGTGGGATTCATCTCATCTAATTTTAACAAGACAGTTGGTTAATATTCAAGGATCCCCTCCTCCAAGCTCAGGAGCAATGCATCCCTACAAAGAGGAAGGCAGGCAGAAAAGCCAGGAGACTTGCATGGATGAATGAGGAGCTCCTGGACATGATCAAAAGCAAAAAGGAGGCCTATAGGGAGTGGAAACAGGGGCGGGTAGCCTGGGAGGAATACAGAGGAATTGTTCAAGCAGCCAGGGATCAGGTTAGACAAGCTAAAGCCCAGACAGAACGAAATCTGGCCAGGGAAATTAAAAGAAAAAAAAAAAAATCCTTCTTTAAGTATGTCAGCGAGAAAAGAAAGACTAGGGAAGAGGTGGGCCCTCTCCGGAAGGAAACGCAAGAACTGGTTAGCCGGGACAGAGACAGGGCTGAGGTACTCAATGACTTTTTTGCCTCAGTCTTCACTGGCAAGGACTGCAGCCACACTGCCCGAGATGCAGAATGCAAAGGCGGGGACTGGGAAAATGAAGAATCACCCACTGAGGAACCTGATGGTGCACAGGTCCATGGGACCTGATGAGATATATCCGTGGGCCCTGAAGGAACTGGCAGATGAAGTTGCTAAGCGACTAGCCATCATATTTGAGAAGTCGTGGCAGTCTGGTGAGGTTCCTGCCGACTGGAAAAGGGGAAACATAACCCCCATTTTCAAAAAGGGAAATAAGGAAGACCTGGGGAACTACAGGCCAGTCAGTCTCACCTCCGTGCCTGGCAAGATCATGGAGCAGATCCTCCTGGAAACTCTGTTGAGACATATAGAAATCAAGGAGGTGATTGGTGACAGCCAGCATGGCTTCACCAAGGGCAAGTCATGCCTGATTAATTTGGTGGCCTTCTACGAAGGGCTTACAGCAGCAGTGGACAAGGGAAGAGCAACTGATGTCATCTACCTGGACTTGCACAAAGCGTTCGACACTGTCCCACATGATATTCTGGTCTCTAAATTGGAGAGACATGGATTTGACAAAGGGACCACTCGATGGATAAAGAACCGGCTGGACAGTCACACTCGAGAATGCAGTCAATGGCTCAATGTCCAAGTGGAGACCAGTGACAAGTGGCGTTCCTCAGGGGTCGATACTGGGACCTGTACTGTTCAACATCTTTGTTGGCAACATGGACAGTGGGGTTGTGTGCACCCTCAGCAAGTTTGCCGATGATACCAAGCTGTTTGGCGAGGTAGACATGCTGGAGGGGAGGGATGCCATCCAGAGAGACCTGGACAGGCTGGAGAGGTGGGCCCAAGCCAACTTCATGAAGTTCAACAAGGCCAAATGCAAGGTCCTGCACCTGGGTTGGGGCAATCCCAAGCACAAATACAGGCTCGGCGGGGAATGGATTGAGAGCAGCCCTGAGGAGAAGGACCTGGGTGTGCTCATTGACGAGAAGCTCAACATGAGCCAGCAATGTGCAATCGCAGCCCAGAAGGCCAACCGCATCCTGGGCTGCATCAAAAGAAGTGTGGC
>VUYV01000042.1:5553959-5613942 GCA_008711295.1 Anarhynchus alexandrinus | reverse complement strand
AGGGGGAATGGCTTCAAACTGGAAGAGGGCAGGTTTAGATTGAACATTAGGAAGAAGTTTTTCACTTTGAGGGTGGTAAGGCACTGGAACAGGTTGCCCAGAGAGGTTGTTGAGTCCCCATCCCTGGAGGTGTTCAAGGCCAGGCTGGACGTGGCCTTGGGCAACCTGGTCTAGTGGGAGGTGTCCCTGCCTATGGCAGGGGTTTGGAACTTTATGATCTTCAAGGTCCTTTCCAACCTAAACCATTCTATGATTCTATGATTAGTTAGTCTAATTTATTTGCCTAGCACCTCCTAGGACCAGTGAAGAGACAAGAAATCCATTTTATCCTAAGAAGTGCGGAAGGCTAGATCTGAATCGGCGTGGGGACCAATAACAGGGAAGGGTTCACCAGGACAAGGCCCAGTCTAGGCTGTATGACACCTTTAAGTTCTTAGTGAATACCAGGACACCCGCCCAGCGCTGAATTGCATATTGCTATTGCTGCAGTGTTACTAGTACCTGAAGTAACTCACTTAACGATACACAAGCAGCAAATACATTTGTGGACTTCTGTGGAAGCTTATTATAAGGCTTGTAGACATGATCAATTAGCTGATTTGGCTTGTGTCACCGAAGTCTAGCTTCACAGAAACAACAAACTGTTAATATTCTATGTTAGGAGACTGGTATTCATAAGATACTTAGGAACCTATGTGGTGATAGCTGAATAACAGATCTGAAAGGCTGTTAGTAAAATACATTATGGAAATGGATTAAAAATACATTATGGATTATTATGGAAAAGTCTTAAAGGGAACTACAGTATGAAAATTCATACACAATGCACAACATACAAACTTCTTTATGCTACAGAAATCACTGTGTATGCCTTCTCAATATTACTACATTATAACTTTTGTATAATGGTATACTAAAATTACTCACAAATGATGTGGAAGAATAAAGAACTCTATCACTTGCCTTTTATTAATTAAAAATATAATGTAATTTAGTATTTTTTAAAGCAAAGGAATTTAGAATCTCCCATATTGAGAATCTCTATACATAAATTTTAGCTCAAAGATGACACTTATGGCTCAGCAACAAAAAAAAAAAATTACGTATCACACTGAAGATAGAGTTGAGATGGTAACTATAAAAACACAAAATATACAACTGACTATACTGCATAAACATAGCTGAAATTATATAGGAGAAAAGGTTTTGTTTTCTTTAACATTTGTACTTAGATAACCACTTCCTTTTTTAAACCAGAAAATAAGAAAACCACAGACTTCAACAGGAAACAAGAGTGTGCCTTTATCATGAACAAATAACTTCATGTGTGATGTACTTACATAGTAACTTCTTAAGGGAAAAATACATTGACTTATCAACACAAGATTCTATACAATATTTAGATCTTCTTTAAGTCCAACAGAATGTATGCTGTGTTAGGAGAAAATATAATTGGTTGCAGTAATACACATTAATTTCAAACATAATTCTTACATAAAACATAAATTGTGCATGAAATTACATAAAAATGTAAGTTCTTCCATAAAACCGAAATTCTTAGTATTGACTTTTTAAAGATAATAAAAAGATAAAAATAGAAGCAAGAACTGAGTGTTGCATCTAGACCAGATCTTGCTCACTATAGTAGCCAACAGTATTTTTTCATGTGAAGATTTAAATTTAATTGAACGCAATGAAAATAACTGAACATCTACACAATGCACGTATTGTGTTCAAGGTGTTCAAGGCCAGGCTGGACGTGGCCTTGGGTAACCTGGTCTAGTGGGAGGTGTCCCTGCCTGTAGCAGGGGGGTTGGAACTCCATGATCTTCAAGGTCCTTTCCAACCTAAACCATTCTATGATTCTATGATATCTAGAATCACATGAGTGCAAAAGTAGGCTTGCCAAGTCTGGTGTGGCAGATTTTGAATTTGTGAAGTGATTAATAATTTAACATAGGCTTAAGAAGATGATATTCCCAAACTGTCCATGAACTGTCATTATTGCCTGACTTTCTTACAGTTTGATGTATCAGAATATTCATATTAGGTTCTTAAACTGAGATAATAAAAATTAAAATTTACAATTCGGCCACATGATTGTGTGACCAAATTGGTTTCCAGGGGCCAAATATGAGCTCAGGTACATCAGCTTTATGTGCAGCCTCACTGCAAAGTGGATGGGTGGGACAGCACCAGAATGGGATGACAGCCGACAGCCGACCCCGAATTTCAGCTGTGCAGCAAACATAAATTTAAAAGCACATAACACTTTGAAGAAATGTATCAAAGATGCTATCTGCCAGGTGACATCTCTCAGCTTTCCGGAATGCCAAATTGTGCAAAACTGAAATGAAGAAAAAAAGGACTATTTACCACTAAACAAAGGACCACACTATATACTTACAACTCTGTGTACTCTAGCAACAGCCTTGGAACCTATCTGTGTACAGAATAGTTGCATTCATCATATTAGACAAATTTGTATTGTATACTACAGAGATAAGTTGCAATCATTTGACATAGCTGTCACAGGGATCTACACTGCATAAGATTTTCTCCTTGAAAGTTTTGTATGCAACTAAATGAAAGACGAACACACACAGCCTCAAGACCTCATCCGGCATCATTTGTTTCCACATGGCATTGTAACAGCACTGGGACAGATGGGGATTAATTAGAAAAGAAATTAGATTCAACTGTAATAACTGAAAAAAATGAGTTCTTGATCCACAGAACTGTACTGCATATGTAAGGGTGAAGAATTAAAAATTAAAAAGTGGTATTGATTCTGTGAATGGTTCATTGCAAGAAAAAAGTATGCACACATACTGAACCTATCATCAGGATGCTCTTTATAGCCAATGGAGAAAACCAGACACATAGAGATGTCCATATAAGGAGGAAGTGTGTGGTCCCTATTTTTTTCTATTGACCATTAAGGGACTCTAGATACCTAGTTCAGATGTGCATGCCTACATTAACATATAGACAAGTGAATCCCACTTTTGATGTCCTTAAAATATACTGGAGATCACAATCAATATTTGTTAATTGATTTCCCTTGCTTTATTTTAGCAGTAAGAGAAATTTACCTGTGAGAGTTAGTACTCGTTCACGTGTTGGCATTTTGCTTTGACATGACTACATCTAAGTAAAGAATGTGACATGATTCTCTCTGATCTACTTACAGAAGTACAGCAATTTCGTACTTCTGTGAGAACCATGGAAAGAATGAGAGATGTAATCTACCATCTGACATTTTCATGCTTTTGGTGCATGGCGTTTACGGTAGTTTTATGTGTGACAGAAAAGACAGCTGAGTCTTGTTTTTGCTTAGGCCATATTCCACTTATTATACATACAAAGGAATTGTCTTTACATAAAAGAATGTTCTTATATAAAAGGATGCTTTATAAATATATAAAATAATATATGTAGTAATATGCTTGTATTTTTTCCAGCCAAAGACTGGTTTCAAACTAACACTGGCTAAAAGTCAATCAAGTTCAGCAGTTACTGGATTTCTGCTTCAGCTCAGTGAACATCAATGTGGTAGAAGCCTTCTCAATCAACTAATCCAACATCCACATAGTATGTTGAGTTCTGAGCATTATGGAAATGCTTCTTACGTTTTCTAGGAAGTTGAACTGGTTTAGGAGTGCTGGTTTTAATTTGCTTCCCAAAAGTATTTGCTATTCAGTAATCTGAATAAAATCAGATGACATTTTACAGTCAGGGCCATATTCTAACTCACCATTTTATTAAGATGAAATTAGAAGACTCAGCTAACCCCAAGAAAAACTATGTTTTCAGGATTCTGGGAACCCCTTTTCAAATTACTTCACATTACTTAGCACTTACCTCTATTCAGATTGCCAGGAGGCACACCAAATCCCAGCATAATCCAAGTAAGCCAGTATGACTTGAATTAGTTTTACAATCCTTAAATTAAGCCTTAGCTCCAGTGACAGAACAGCCATGGTTCTCTTATAATAAGAATTACCATAAAGGTTTTGATGTGAACTGTCAGGGAAATTGGGCTAAAATATTGTTAATGGCGGATATTATGATACGTATTACAGAAATGTAACAGGAATATCATGACACTAATTTTACCAATAATTATGGGCATACCGTAAGTAATATCAAAATCATTAGTCACAAATACTAATGTAGTATTGCAATATTTGCAGTAGGACTGCTCTGTTCTGTGACACACTGTTCACCTAGTACAACTGTACTCTCTTGTTTCACTTCGGCCCTCCATTTTCTTTTCCTTCCACTTACAATGCCCTGCTCAAAGCTGGCATTGGGCAATGTGCACGATCTCTTCTCTTCTCTCTCCTCCAGCAAGTACCAGAGCAGGGCAGACTCACAACTACTACACCTAATTTCCAAGTTTCATTTATATGTTGAAGCTTAAGGTTCTAACCTTTTAAATATATTAGCAGTCCTGTCTAATGTGACTGTCAATATTCTCTGAGGGTAAAATTCACTCCTATTTAGATGTGACAGAATCTCATTTTCCTTCTTAGAAATGAGCCTTTAGTTCCTTCCTATTAAATAATACCGGTTTTCAACGTTGTCTTCTTGCTTCTTCTTTATGAACAATCACTGTAAGAAAGCTTTAAATGATAATTAGGCTTCAGCATCAGCAGAAAATTACTCTAAATGTGTAATGATTTGGCTACTTAAACAGCAGTCTAAAAAAGGAACATTGTACCTTATCACAGTCTTATGCAGCAGGGTATACTTTCGTTTCAGCTCGGCTACTCTGGTGCCTGTGATTTTTCCAGCAGAAAATAACTATGGAAAGGAAACAGATAGTTATGAAACCTCCTAAGCACTAATATTTTCATTCTGCTGCAACTTTTTATAACTATAATTGGCAGCCTTTTGGTTTATACAGTCTTTGGTAACACACCAAATCAAACACATAATCAAATCAAATACACAGATGAAAAAATGTTTATTTACATAATAATTCAAAGTCTAAATATAAGACTATAAAGAATGTGTCTGTCACAACTACAGTGCTTCCCACACCACCATTTCTTCTCTGATTTTCTGTCTGTATTAATATTTCATGATAGTTCTGTCTTGACTTTGAACTCAGGCTCTAAGTTACTTGTTTTCCACATTGATTAACTGGTTCAGTTTTGGTACATACCAGCTGGCCTCAGCAGGTGAAACTGAGGCTTAAAGTCCAATTTGTGCTAAAGTGTTGTGTCCATGGGCAATATGGTTGCAAAAAAGAGGAGCTGGGCTCAAGCCAGATCATCCCCAGGCCACAAAACACACTGCCTTACATGCCTGTGCAGGCCTTCAGCAAACACCAAGAACAAACCACTCCACATATTTAATACTAAAAACCCAGTATGTGTGTGATACAGCCTACCCCTCTCTTAGGTGATTCCTCAGGTGTCTCAAGGGCTGTAATTTGGACCAATGAGCCTGTCCTTCCTAACAGAAATAGGAAATAGGACTAGGAGCCAAATTTTGCCACTGGGAAATATCACAGCAGCAATACGATACTATCTCCTGGGATATTTCTTTAGAACAACTTTTCTTTCCCTCTTTTGGATGCTGGTAAGGAGAACCAGATTAAATCCAGGAAAAAACGTAAGGCGATGACCATATAAAAATCCACAGCTAGTCTTTTGGGACAGCAAGTCAAATCTGCAACTTTTGTGGGAACCTGCCAAGAAATGTGGTTGTGCAGATCTCCTGAAATAAGAAACAAAACTACAGCACCAGGAAAATCCTGTCATACTTCAACCCTTATGTTTGACAAGGCCTCCAGGGAAAGGCCTTTTTCTAAGCTGACCTAAGGTCCATTTAAGAGATTCACATGTGGGTTATTCTGTAGAGGCCCCTTTTTTGAATATCCAGGAGAAACCGTCCAGAACCAGCCCTATGGTCAAGAAGCAGAACCCAAGTGAATATGCCAAAGGAAGTATACATTTTTTTGATAGCTCTTTGATTTCTGTATTTTTTTAAGATCTGCTGCAAAATATTTCATGGTAGCAAAGACAATCTTTGCTGTCCGCAGCCCTGAGAAAGGGAAAGCAGATCTGTCTTTCATTTGTTTACATGAGATTAAAGATAAGCAGATATTTATTTTGGCATCCTTTATGACCCAAAGATACTGTTCTCTTAAGTTCACAATACTAACTAGCTCTTTTGTGAGAAAGAAAATATTTCCATATATCAATCCATTTATTTCTTAGCCTCATATGTAGGTATAGTTGTCCTCACTATTGTCCTTTCTCCATGCTCCTCTGATCTATACCTGTGAGTTCCGGTTACTTACTGCTTAACTTCTCACTCCTCCTAGGTCATGTTTGACAATGTTTCCACTGAAATAAACTTACTTGTCCTTGAAGGCTATGTCTTCTGCTTTATATCCATAAGCTTTTTACATATTTTACACTTAATTTCTCAGTTCAGCATAGAGCTAAGAGCTTTATTCCAATAAGGCTTGTCCTATACAATGTGAAGACACATAGCTTTGAGGACTACATGAGACAGACTGTGTGGATAGTATAACCAGCATGTCAAAGCAGGTGAAATGTCTTTGAAAAGTATCATCAGTTTCCATTAGCGCAACTTTATTTGGAGAGCCATTAGAGAGTCAGTGCTGGGTTACCCTGATCCCAGGATGTGTTATTAAAGCCCGGCACACTGTTTTCTCCAAGATTCTTGGGAAGGCAGAAAGAAAGGAAAGAGGCAACATCTTGAGGGGAAGAAATAGTTGTGGAAGAAGGGAGGAAAAGCAGGAGCCTACTGTAGAAAAATTGTATTATTTGTGGTCATAAAACCAGATAAGGGATGAGGCCCCTGATATACAAATATATAATGCTTTCAAGGCTGCCTTTCCCACACATGTGATAGCTGGTGATGTGTGAATGAAGTGACCCTCAGAAGCTGTTAGCTGAATCAGTTAGCTGAATCAGTGGATGCTCTCAGAAATTCACTGAATGCCTAGAAAAGGGCTAGCAATTGTTTTCCTTACGCATTTCTATCATGCTGAGGAATAGCAGATTTCCAGTCCCTGAATACATTGCCTATTGATAACAAAAATTAGGGATAGGACTGCACTGACAGCAGGTACCCACTTGGATCTGGAACTATGGTTGTGCGCAGTGAGCAGAGGATGAGTAACAGCTTTTTGCAAAAGATACTAAAAATGGGTAGGGATCACTTTCTTTTAGAGCCACTACTCAGTGGACAGTATAAAGGATAGAGTCTGTCTTGTTTGACCTCAGGTGGGCTGAGAGGTAAACAGTTTCCAGACGGGGTGACTTTGGTTCTTACTAATATCTAGAATGGAATTAGAGCCAAGAAATTTATTGTCCTTCCATCTTCTGAAAAGGCTATTCAAAGTCCTGAAGCAAACTACCTCTTGTGGCCATAGACATCCTTCAGTTCAATAGCAAATTACAGTAACTATTATAAGAATTTTTCCTATATAGTTTCTTCTCAGAATATTTTATGCTTTATTCCATTGTATAAACAAGCATATTTGGCCTTCTTGGCTTGTAATCACAGACATCGCCTATCCCCTATCTGTGGAGAAATGCTTCTGCCTCCGATGTTCCATTCCAGATCATCTCACATACTTTTGATATATTTTGTTTAAAAGGACAAACATCTTACAGGGGAGAACAATATTAGCTACTAAGTTTCCCTTTAGCCATCAAAACAGCATTTGAAAAACTGTAATCTTAGGGCAACAATCCAGAACAAATCTTTACTCATGAGGATAATTTTTCACTCATATAAACTGATTTAAATAAGGATACTTGCAAGAGTGAGCATTATTTCCTTAACTGATGGCTGAAACATTGAGTACCACTATACAACCTTCAAATCAAAACGTATAGTAATTCACCTTTTGGTTTTTTTGTTTACCTCCATTTGGCTTTAGAAAAAGCTGTTGGAATCAGAAATTAAATCATGCCCCTGATTTTTTGTGTCTGTGCTTACAATGGATTTTGTCCTGAATGGTAGATATGATCTAATAGGCATTGTGGTTCTATCTACCCTTTTTAAAAAATATCTGGTATAGCTAATACAATTATCAACAGTAAAAAATAAATTAAACTAATTTAACTGAAATTTAAGGCTCAGAACTGCTTAGCCAATATATGACTATAAGAAATACATTGCAGACAATGCCTTGGATCCTAATATGCTCTTACCTGCCTGTAAGTAGTCCTCCTTCCATAAACTTACAAACTCACTCTATTCTGAAACCAGGGAAATGGGTAATATTTCTAATACAATCTATAAAGCACTATAGTGTATTATAATAATTATTCCTAAGTCAGAAGACTTACACTCTTTGTAAAGAGTAAAACATCAACCAGGAACATTAAATCCATATATTGAATAGCTGGATGCCTCTCTAAACTACAGGGCTTGCATTTGGCTGTCAGATTAAACAGAGAAGTGTATAAAAATACTTGTAACCAGATGCCATAATACAAAACATTCATACAGCTTTATTACTCAAGTTCAGTATTAGATTTCTTTTTTTAAATATCACAAGCTAAATTGGAACTGGAATTCATAAATATTTCTTTTTACCTCTGTTTCTCAACATTCACAATAGATGAGTCACATTTTCCTTTGTGATTCTGTCTAATTTGAATTAGGTTCATCTTTGTCTTTACTATCATAAAAGGCATGTTTCAACACAGAATAAGTAACAAATTAATTCTTAAATTGCACTATAGACAAAGGTTAGTAATTTTATTCCTCCATAGCTAGATGATGTTGGCTATGGGCATAGATAGAGTATTGTTCTTTCCTAGCCATGTCATGGTAAAAATTACAGGCTACTATCATATGTTAAGTACACAAATACACATAAATCCTGAGTATATGCATGCTTTACTTCATTAACCTGCACCTACAGACAGATTCTAAAGGTCCTACTCCATTTCATTTGATCAGTAAGAACTGAGACACATGATCTGCAACAGCAGAGTAAATGCAGAATATCTTAGCTACATAATTAAAATCTAGATCTGACATTGGTTGAATTATCTTAATTTTGTAAAATTGTATCTATCAGTGATTAAATAAAATTTGTACTATGTTCATAACATACAGGGAGCATTAATGTCTTGTATAAAGGTCTGTGGATTCCTATGAAGTCTAGTGCCAAGAGTCTTGCAAAGATTACTCAACTCCCCCCGCCCTCAACCAAAATCAAATCTCAAAATAGCCCATCTTGCTGGTGTAACACAAGACTCCACTGATTAATTTGAAGTACTCTAATTCCTAATAATTGCAACATGGAAATTAAATGTAAGAAATACACAATAGTCTTAACTTGTTTTATGAGTCTGCTATAGACCACCCAACCAGGATGAAGAGACAGATGAAATATTCTATAAGCAGCTGGGAGAAGTCTCATGATTGCTAGCCCTTATTCTCATGGGGGACTTCAACTTAGCAGATGTCTGCAGGAAATACAATACAGCAGAGAGGAAACAGTATAGAAGGTTCCTGGAATGGGCAGAAGATAACTTCCTGACACAGCTGCTGAGGAAAACAACTAGGGAAGGTGCCCTGCTGGACCTTTTATTTGTGAACAAAGAAGCTGTGGGTGGTGTGATGGTTGGAGTCTGTCTTGGGCACAGCGATCATACGGAATTTTCATGGAATCACAGAATTTTCAGAGTTGGAAGGGACCTCCAGAGATCATCTAGTCCAACTCCTCTGCTAAAGCAGGACTCCTCAAGGAGGACTATAGACTTGAGGAAGAGTGGCTGGAAAGCCATCCAGTGGAAAAGGACCTGGGGGTGTTGGTCAACAGCCGGCTGAATACGAGCCAGCATTGTGCCCAGGTGGCCAAGAAGGCCAACAGCATCCTGACCTGCATCAGGAATAATGTGGCCAGCAGGACTAGGGAAGTCTCCCTGTACTTGGCACCAGTGAGGCCCCACCTTGAATACAGAGTTCAGTTTTGGGCCCCTCACTACAAGAAAGACATTGAGGTGCAGGAGTGTGTCCAAAGAAGAGCAATAGAGCTGGTGAGGGGTCTAGAGAAAAAGTCTTATGACGAGCAGCTGAGGGAACCAGGGTTGTTTCGCCTGGAGAAAAGGAGGCTGAGGGGTGACTTTATCGGTCTCTACAACTACCTGAAAGGAGGTTGTAGAGAGGTGAGGGTCCATCTCTTCTCCCAAGTAACAGGCAATAGGACAAGAGGATATGGCCTCAAGTTGCACCAGGGGATGTTTAGATTGGATATTAGGGAAAATTTCTTCACTGAAAGGGTTGTCAAGAATTGGAACAGGCTGTCCAGGGAAGCGGTTGAGTCACCATCCCTGGAAGTACTTAGAAGACATATAGATGTAGCACTTTGGGATGTGGCTTAGTGATGGACTTGGCAGTCCTAGGTTGATGGTCGGACTCGATGATCTTAACGGTCTTTTCCATCCTAAATGATTCTATGATTATTGGTAAAAACACTCAAGTTTAAGATCTGGGTTAATTCAAAAAACAGTATCCTTTGGCAGCAGTGACTGTAATGAGTATCAGAGCTTCCAGATTTCAAGCTTAGGGAAGTAAGCTTGCAAGTTAGTTCAAAAGAAGTCACCATTAAAGAACACACAAATAAAACAACTTATGACAAAACAGCCAACAGTATTTACATATGTACATACAACACACAAACATAACATTGCGAAATGAATGTTTGTCATCATTTTCTTCTCGTCTTTTGGACCTGTATTAGCCACGTTTCTATAAAAAAAGCTGTGTACAAGAGTAATATCCCAAGTTTAAAAAGAAGTTACATTTCACTCCTCCCCCTTCCCTCCAGGACACACTCACAGTTCATTTTATTGCTTGTAAGCTCTCACATTGCTGGGATAAGTAAAATGGTGGTTTTCCTTAGTTTAACTAATCTTGCTACACCGAACAGGAAAAGAATGAGTGAGAAGATGGAGTAGTGAGGAAAAAAAGAGCTTGTGAATAGTAACTGAGGACATCTTTTTTCAGTCCTGTGTTAACCATAGTGCCCTGGAAAGAACTGAGATCATTTTATTATACTGGCAATCTCAAATCTGGAGTTTGGAATATTGTTGGGTAAACAGGAAATATTCTTAAACTGTCGAGTCTTTCAGTCCCTTTCCATGTCAGTTGTACTTAACTGTATTTTGCTTTTCTCAGCTTTTCTTTCTCATTATGCAATGAACTGGGACCCCATGCATTTTTACACACACCCAAAATTGATAAATCATCTGAATAAACTAAAATATTTTTTCCTTATCTAAATGGAGAATTATTGGAAAGTTGGATGAAGATTTGGCTGCTAACAGATGGTTGCTTGGCAACTTTTTGCTTTCTTTTTCCCTATACTCCCATAAATGTAATTACATAAAAAGTATGGAAGTATGTATCTTATTACTGGATTTACTTGTATCTTTCCCTTTTAATTTAAATTTTCTGTTATGTTTATTTTATCCTATTAAGTTACCCTTTCTTTTATTTTACACTCATCTTTAAGTGATTAACACGTGTGTAATTTTCTAACTTTGTTACATTTTTTCATGTTACCTCGCTATCTGAAGCTTGGCTATTCTACCAGAAAAACAAAATATAACAAAACAAACCCAAACCCAAATTCCAAAACAGTTTGTTTCCTTCAACCAGTGAATAGTCCCATGAAATAACAGTACTGAGTATCCTGTCCTATAATAAAGACTGTGGAGGAAGATTTTGCTGAAAAGGGGAAAGGGAAGGGCACATCCTTCATATTTTTCTAGCAAGAAAAGGGGGATTTTCAGGCCCTGGGCAGGAACCTTTTAAATATAGGAATCAATGAGAAAAACAGACAAATACTTATGCTCAGATAGCTGTTCTGTGCATCTCCATAACTTTTCTATATATCCACACCAGTAATAAGTTCATATTTGCTTGCTACTAACAGCTCACCATCAGAACTCTCTTCAAAATGTCTTGAAGAAAATTCCAAGGAAAAGTGAGCACAATCTGAGGTTACACACAATCTTTGCAGGATCTGAGGGAGCTCTTGTATATCCTTCCAGTTTGACTTCAGGTCCACTAGCACCTGGACATGGGACTACAGTTATTTCTCTGAGGCTGGAAGGTAGATGTGGATGAGATGTTGGTAAGAAAGAGGAGATGTCAGAATACGAACGGGAATTAAGACCATGGAAGGGAGAGGACCGACCTGATAAATAAGGTACACTTCCATGTGAGCAAAACTAATGAAATCTGGCCCTAACTAGATCAACACCTCCTCACCCCCACAGTAAGTGCAGTAGGCTTTTACATTCTCCATTTTAACAGATCATATTCAATCCTTTCTGATAGTCAGCTCAAAGCAATACACCAAGGAACTCATCTAGAATTTCAAAACAAGTTTTCTGTAACTCAGATGTGATATAAATAAGAACTCTAAGAACTTTGACGTTCCCTGTTTTGAATTTCAAGGCTTTTTAAGCTTCTTTTGGGACTTTCCATAAATGAATAAAACTAAGCCAAATTTTAAACTTAAAAAGATGATGCAATCTGAATGTTGATCTAACTCCTCGCACTCTTTTGACAAAAAGCATCAAGAAAAGCATGAAGATAAATATAGCCATGACCAACAAAATTCTGATTAACATCAGTTACTCATAATCATGAAAGTGAAACGTGTAGGCTTCCTAGGAAAGACTTAATTTCAACAGTCCCTAGAATCTCTGCATTTCGGGGAAATGATGGACCTAACACGTGTTTCTAATTATGTTTGCAGACACTGCAAAATAACTAAAATGTATTCTAAGCTTGAATGGAATAATAACACTTTCCATCTCTCCATTTTAGGCTGTAGGTTTTGTAATTATAACAAGACATTACAACTACACTTGCTGTTATTTTAACACAGAATAATCCAACATTTTATGTTAATTTTATTTATTTCAAACTTCTGAAAGGTCTTGTCAAACAATTCTTTTGCCTCATAATAGGAGACAACAGAAAAATATCAAGGTATTAATATATTTTACAGTTTGTATATACTCAGGATTTCAGTATAGTATTAGCCACTTGGCAAATGACTCTTCTGGCCAGTCTGCTATGTAAGGTTTGGAACTTTCTCTCTGTGTTGTTTATTTGAAGAGCTTTTCTTACCTCTTTTGGATAATATTTAAATGTTTAAACATTCAGGGAAGAAAAAGGATAAATGTTAACCTTTGAACAGAAAGTGCTGTATCCTCTGTCAAAACCCCCACTGAGTCCACACTGTTTGGACACTTACCACACAGCTCAATTGTATTTTAGCCTGGGGAGAAAGCAGCACCATCTCCCATGGACTTTTCAAGGGTTATGTCTACATTGCAGGGGGGCAGCAGGTGTAAGCATGCTGAATCCAGGCTATGACTCTTGCATTTCTATTCATATTGCTGGCTATCAGTCTCCACGTAATCCATTTCATCCTTTAGAAGAGGTGAGCTAGGGATATCTGCTGGTGCTTGGCTTGCCTGTGCCTGATACCTCCAAATTATCTAGAAAAAGCTTGGACCCATGATAATGCACTAAGGGAACTGAAGCCTTCTCCTCAAGTTCAGTTCTTTGCTCAGATCAAGTTCATAACTAGGCTTGCTCTTGTGCCAGAACAGTGCAGAATGGAGCTCAACTTGAACTTGCACCACTGTCTACATAGAAATGAAAAACAAGAAGCATTTTCTCCATGTCCTTTGCATCACTGTTGCCATCAACCAGAACTGAGAGTGATATGCCAACAACATAAGAAAAATGCGGTATACTAAGTTGGCTTCTAAATGGCTAAATATAATGGTTCACATCATTCTTAATTTCTGAGAATTTCTACTCTCATTGCTTCTGAAGATCACATCCTGGCTATGTCAAGATGGGGCACCCAGAAATGAAGGAACAACAATTTAAAACCTATTAAAGGTGGCATTTTTAACCTGTGTAGCAATGGATTTATCTTGGGGAAAAAAAGAAAAAAAAAGAAAACTGCTCTAAAAACTACCAGTCCTGATGCCTGAGAATTTAATGGTTGTAAGGACTTCTGTGACAATTTAATCCAATTTCCCAAACAATACACAGGACAGTTTTTACCTTCTTCACCCGTTTTGCCCCAGGGTTTGAAGCATGCACTTCAATACTACAAGATGAGACAATATTTTAGAACACAAAACTCATTATTGGAATGAGCCAGTGAGAAAATTCCCACTGACTTTGGAATAGGGATGAGTGCTAAGTCAGTTAGAGCCAGAACCACTTAACTCTGAAGCTGTTGACAAATAATTTAATATAATTATTTCATGGTTTACTAGATTAAGAAATAGATTCAAAACCAACTTGAATTGTTCCAATTAACCTTTCCAAGCTTTTAAAATTCAATTTAGGAACACAGTTAAAGGCTAATGAAAATTAGACCAGGTCTACTTACCAAATGGTCTTACTGTTTACAGCAATGAATTTGTTCCAGTTTAGGAAAACACAGTGAAATTTTTCCTGAACATCTATAATGAAACCTGTTCCCTTTCAGCTAAGCTGAGATTTCTCCCTCAAATATTCTTTTGCAACACTAAGTCAACATCAAAGTCTTTTCAAATCAGACCACATTAGAAAACAGTTTTTCGGGTAGAGGAAATAGTGGAACAGGCCATTTTGCCATATAGAGTAGGTTTTTTCCACATAAACTCCAGGTCATTTGTAAAGTTTAAATGGCAAGGAATGAAAGCAATTACTTCAATCTTTCTATTTTGTTTGTATTTTCTGAAGTGTGAAGAGCCCCTACATATTAAAAATAAAGTAATTCTTTGCATTTTCCAGAACATTTTGTTTACATCATTTTTATTACAACATATAGCAAAGCAAAAAATAAACTTCATATAATAAAAGAGAGGAGTAGATTCAGAAAAATTGAGGCTGGAAGGGACCTCTGGATGCCAACCTCCTGCTTAAAGCAGGGCTAGCTTCAAAGTTAGACCAGGTTACGTCAGGGCCCTGTTCTGTCAAATTTTGAAAATGCAGCGACTGAATAAAGATGCAGTGGCTGAATAAATATTGCTCCAGTTATAAGATAATGTCTGTGTTCTGCTGATGTACCAGCATCTCTCTCTACTTTTTACCTGAAAGAAGATACTGACTTGTCCTGAAGTACACTGAGTCTAAACATTAACTATCTTACTTTGCCTCATTTGCGTATTTTTTCCAAACCATGCAGTTAAAGACTAAAGGAATGTGTTTAGACTTGAGACTTTAGGCAGCATAAAGAAGGCAAAAAGAGATGCAGAATAGAGGATAATAATTAAGCAAGTGTATTTAAGATTCTGATTCCTTTTAATAACCAAATTTAACTCATTAAATTACTTCAGACTGCTTTCCAGCATTTATAAGGAATAAGAAATGTCCTCAGTGAGGCTCTTACTTGACTTTGACAATAGAGGGAGGCAAAGATGACTAACTATCTCAGACTACGCACCAGCTGACCTAAACTCTGGTTTTAACGCAAAGTGTTGCATCATAATTTATATATGCCCAGTAAATATCATCATTACACTTTTTATTCAGCCATTTACATCAATCATTTTTCAATATTCAGTTTCAATCTAGGATTTCTCATGAAATATTTCAACAATATTTCATGCTTTAGCACATATTTCAAAGTATTTTAAATCAAGAAGATAAAAATCACTGAAGTAATACTGTAAATATTTAGTTACACCATAAATTGTAGTTACCAGTATTTCAATGCAATTCTGCATTCCCTTTTGTAGATTGGGAAACATTTAAAGTACAGACAGGAATAGCTACACTGCAGATATTTAGGGAAGGATATGCCTTGTTTAAATAATCAGTCATTATTCCAGAGAAAGGTTATGATGGTAGAAGGTAAAGAAAAATGTGGTATGATTTTTAAATTAATGCTGTCATTAGAGTTAAAAATTAAGGTAACTACATAAACATCTGTAACTACATAAACACTGACAGGTACAGATTTTGTAGGATAAGCATGGGAAGTCCACAGGAAAAGCCTATTGACTAGCCTTTCAAGTAGATAACTATTTTTCACTGAGTTTTCTCAACATTTCCTTTAAGTGACAAACCACCATACCTGAACCCATGAGGCTATCGGTTGCACAAATGCACTCAAACGTTTCAAACTACCTTTCTGTTCTCTTCTCACGTTTGTAATGAGCAAAATTATAAAAAAAAGCAAGTACATTTGTATAATATCACATTTAAATGTAAATCTGCTTTCCCTCAAAAGTGATATTTTTACAGGAAAAAAATCACCTTTCTAAGCCATTTCTACTTGGAAGCTGAAGTAGTTTAAATAATTTAACAAAATTATTTTTTGTATTTCACAAAGTGCTTCACAAATTATTTTTCCCTCTTTCCTCTTCCAAGAAAACCATAAATGTATTGAATAAGAAGACAGCATGCACTTTTAAAATATAACATATAATTATTTCACAAAGTGAGGGCATAAGGTTTATGGTTCCTTGAACTTTGTTGTCTTAAGGAGAGTGACTTGGCTGCATTGGTTCCACATACAACAAGCCAGTAACTCAGAAGACAAAAGTCAAACACTAAAAAAATGAGTCTGAGAAATTTTAATACCTACTCACTTTATTTTGCTATGGAGTCTTTCATACCGATATACCATTGAAAGGCTCACAGTCTACTACAAAGTATTTCACATACAAAAGCTATATGCAGACAATGCTACATAAATAACACAAAACTGAGAGTTGGGGTAAAGTAAATGCATACATGAAAACCATTAATATACCTGCTTACAGTAGATCTAGCACTGTATTGCCTTACACAGAATTTCTACAATTTTATTTTTTTAATTACAGCTGGATCAGCCAGGCACCCTTTAATGAAAAATAAACTGCTGAAAAGCTTTCTAAAACTAACAAACAACTTGGAAAAATAACATCATGAATTCTTTCCCAAGGCATTGTTCATAACAGCGGTTTTGTCCCCCAGTTCATGGGAAAAAGCACTCCCTACATGGAGAATATAAAAATCAGCCACCATCGAGATGGTGAGAAATGAGTGAGAAAATACTGCATCTGGTGGGCAATTGTGTCTCACTTGGCTTGGTAAAAACAGGGATAAGAGACTGGGAAGACAGGCTTTTCAGGAAAGGAGATAGCTTTCCTGCTATCACCTGTTTGGCCATGAATCTCGAAAGGAGGATACTGAGTATCCAGCACAGTCTTTCACCAGTTGGTTTTATTGGAGGGTTTGCAGGAATCAAAAAGGAATTTTCCTGAAAAGACATATCAGGGAGAGGCTTTTGTATTTGGTGTGTGGTCATTCTTAACAGTTCATTCTGGTTTATTTTCTCCACATACTTGGCCAACTACAGGGTCTTCTGTGGCTATAGGTAAAGAAAATATTTAGCAGTAAATTCTAGATTTTGAGCAGGCAGATCTTCAGATGTCATGGGAGAAAAAGAGTGAATAGGAACTTAGATTCACGTATCTCTTTCTTTACAAATATGGTCCTCGCCTTAACAGAAGGAGTGATATTCTTTGACCACATGAATTTCGTAATACATACTACATTTACAATTGCTTATATAAATATGTTATCTACTACTTACACGCTCTATGTCAGTGTTGCTTTTCTGCCTGTTGCCAGAATTTATAAATAAAGCGAAGACCAATTTTAACAGACAAGGAATCCACATGGCTACTAGTTCTATGTAATCTGTATCTCAGTAAGAATATATTGACAATTAAACTCAGATGGACTAGGACTGCCTTCCTTTTTGTTTTCATAGATACATGAGGAAATTAAACAGGCAGTCCCACGATCCAGTGGACAACATAAAGAGTGCTTGCATGAAGAATGACTACTGAATTAAAAAAAGAAAGCAATTTAATTAATCAAAAAGAATCCTAAATCAGAATTTGTTTCTAATATGGGCTTTTGGTATATATTCCACATTGTGGGGAAAAACTGAAGATGCATCTAATTACTTTTCATCCTCTTTCCCAGCCAAAACATAATTGAAGTCTACAAAAACATCAAAAATATTACCGGAGCAGCTGAATCTTAACACAGCCCACCTCTGCCACCAAAGTGGCTTATATGAATGAGTCTAAATGCACTTCAGGTTTGTTCATACCAATCATTTGAACTGCTCACACAAACCTGGATGTTTTGCAGCAGCTTTGCTGCGGGAAATGTTAAGTCCCAGCACAAAGCCAAAATCAAAGAGATGGCAAGCTGTTGTGTTTTAAATTGCCATAGTCACTAGTTAAATTAACATCTGCCTACAGTCTTAACTTTGTTGTTTTCTATTTGACCTACATTCCATTATCTGCCAGAAAAAAAACCTTGCTCTAAAAAATCATGGGAAATGGTTCATGCTGTTTTTGATAAACTTTGAATAAACAGTCCTAAGACAAGTCTGTTAAACCAAAATATATTACTTCTTTAACCTTGCAACCACTGGGAAGTTCTGGGAACAGAATTCAAATCTTCAGTAGAATTTAAGAATACCATGAGCTCTCAGTTATTTTCTTTATCTTTAGGAAGATATGTCTGTAAGATTTCCACAGAAGGAAAAATAAATTCCTAAAAAGAAGACTAAAAGAGATGAAAAGCTACAAGAAAATTACCTTTAACGAAACAAAAAACCTTGGTAGAAAATTCTCACTTATGGTCATCAGCTGTTATTCAGTTAGATCCTTTCACAGTTGAAAAAGATTGGCTTTGGGTTTTGTGATTGCTTAACTACTTTAAAGTTTTAAGTATTATACAGAGCACTCTAGAGATCTAGAAAAGCCCCATCTGAGAAGCAACTTTGTTTATAAACAAACTGCAGTTCTCAATTTTTATCTAGTCCAATATTTCTGCCATTAGTTAAGATGCATCAGCATCTTACAGTATAAATTTGCTCAGTGCCCCTTCTAAGGGCGAAGACTTGGGAAAAACTCAGTTTTGAAAGTTTGCCTCATCTCTCCTAAGGAAGGTAAGAGGCACAAAACACAAAAAAAGGCTGTGGCATACTACTTTGAGTTCCTGAAGAAAAAACAGAGACCTGAAAAATTGTTGGGGATGAACATTCCCTGAGAGAACAGGAAGAAAGACCAGTCCTCAATTACAAGACTCATCCAGGTAGGAGAAGCATACAGAGAAATGGGTCTTTTAGTCTCCAAACAGACTAGCTAGTAGCCCAGCAGCAGAACATCAGACCGGTAACAAAATCAGAAGGATAGCAGAGCATCTCAAGATTACAGAAATCTCATCCAAAGGTGGATGAAGATATATAAGGGACCAAGGAATGAATGTCTCAGGACAAAGATGTTTGAAAAGCTCGGATACCTCACATTACTGTCTGAACTTTCTTTTCTTTGACATTCAGCATTACTAGAAATTTCTGCCCTTCTTGAAGTCAATCAGTTCTAATAATTTTTTAGATTTTCAATGCAGCACAACAGTCACAAATTATAACAATATTTGATATGCATTTAAACATTTCAAGGCAACTCATAAGATGTCATCTACCAATGATAATTATTATTAAATTTGCAGATGCAGAATAATTTGTCCACTCCAAAGTCATGCAGCAGATAGCAGAGTTCATTGTAAACTGAACAAGCAGTCTGGGGGTAATGTGGCTTCACAAGTAACAAGGATTTAGGAACTCTGTTGTATTTCTAAAGTCCCTCAAAAGAGGCTGGTATAGCTTTCCTCATTTTGACAGTTGCAGCCATACAGGAGAACAAGGTTCTGTAAATACATAATTTTAGACTGATAGAAAAAATAAATAGGATCCTATCAACCAAATAAAAAAATTTAAAATTTTACTCACAAATTATAGAATCACAGAATAGTCAGGGTTGGAAGGGACCTCTGAAGATCATCTAGTCCAACCCCCCTGCCAGAGCAGGGTCACCTACAGCAAGTTGCACAGGACGGCGTCCAGGCGGGTTTAGAATGTCTCTAGAGTGGGAGACTCCACAGCCTCTCTGGGCAGCCTGTTCCAGTGCTCTGCCACCCTCAAAGTAAAGAAGTTCCTCCGCATGTTAAGATGGAACTTCCTATATTCAAGTTTATGCCCGTTACCTCTTGTTCTATCACTGGGCACCACTGAAAAAAGACTGTTCTCATCTATGTGGCACCCTCCCTTTAAGTATTTATAAGTATTGACTAAAAAGACGCAAGTCCCTCAGCCTTTCCTCATAAGAGAGATGCTCCAATCCCCTAATCATCTTTGTAGCCCTTTGCTGGACCCTCTTTAGCAGTTCCCTGCCCTTCTTGAACTGGGGAGCCCAGAACTGGACACAGTACTCCAGATGTGGCCTCACCAGGGCAGAGTAGAGGGGGAGGATGACCTCCCTCGACCGGCTGGCCACATTCTTCTTGATGCACCCCAGGATGCCATTGGCCTTCTTGGCCACAAGGGCACATTGCTGGCTCATGGTCATCCTGTCGTCCACCAGGACTCCCAGGTCCCTTTCCACAGAGCTGCTCTCCAGGAGGTCAGCCCCCAACCAGTACTGATGCATGGGGTTATTCCTCCCCAGATGCAGTACCCTACACTTGCCCTTGTTGACTTTCATAAGGTTCCTCTCCGCCCAACTCTCCAGCCTGTCCAGGTCACGCTGTATGGTGGCACAGCCTTCCGGCGTGTCAGCCACCCCTCCCAGTTTTGTGTCATCAGCGAACTTGCTGATGGTACACTCTATCCCTTCATCCAGGTCATTGATGAATACATTGACCAGGACTGGACCCAGTACTGACCCCCGAGGGACACCACTTGTTACTGACCTCCAACTAGACTCTGCACCACTAACCACAACCCTCTGAGCTCTGTCAGCCACTGTTCAATCCACCCCACTGTCTATTCATCTAACCCACCCATTACATTCATACATTTCATCAAACGTTACAAACATTTCAGTTTTGATGCATTTTTAACAAAACCAAAGTGATACCAATGTCTCTTACTCAAGTTGCAGTCCATGGGGGATCTTTCACCTCATTGCTGGGGAGCTTTCATGATCTGAAAGGGAGAGATACACAGTTTTGCCGCATAACTAAAAGCACTATGGCAGGTTCTGGGATGTTCATTTAGAATTTGGGAGAGATTTAAAACCCGTTTCCCAAGAAAGTACCTAGACCATTGTGCTATGCAGGAATCTGAAGGAATTGTTGGAGTAAGTTAGATGAGTAGGGTTTTTTTACCAAGCCTCCCTCCTGTACTATCAATGTAAGCCTGTGGTCCTATAAAAGCTAGTAACATTCCAGAGATCATGAACCTACAGAGTATGTGTGTGACTAATGCCTGTTTAATGTTTAATCTGTATTATGAGCAATTTCAAATAGGGTTTAGGAAAATAAATTGTTCAGATTGGACCAATTAAACAAGAACTGGTGTAAAAATTCTTTACTCATGCAACGTATTTGGCTCTTGACTGAGCTATGAATGCACAAAGACATGTCCATATAGCCTTGCTTTGGGGCACGAGGAAAATGACATAGATCATTAAAACTGCTTAGGCACCACGTGAGAATGGCAAAGGTGGTTGTGGAATAAAAATGAGGAAGTACACAGCAATTGCCACCTAGGGCTGAAGTATTCCATTTGGTTTGATTAGTCATGCAGAGTACATGATTAACTCTTAAAGCTGACAGAAGGCACAACGAAGAGAAAAGCAGGAACCAAAAATCAGGAACACAGAAAAGAATACCCCAAACTGATGGGCCCATGGGAGATCCCTAGCTCCCTGTCTTGCTCTAGATTTAGAATTCAAGACATTATTCAGAACACCAGGATTTGCTTTGGGTTTTCTGGACAATCAATCCAACAGCTAGGAACCCACACATCAAAGGGGGGATGTCTTCAGTTCCCTTCCCTTCCCTTCCCTTAGAAAGGTTCAATAAGAAGTACTCAGAATCAGGTAACAGTGAATTTTAACTGTGGTGTCACATACAAATCATGAATATTCCAGATAACTATTCTAAGCGGTGCTAGTAAAATAGGAAGAAGAAAGTGCTGCTCATCCTTCTTAGTTTGTGACTTTACCCTGAAAAATGTTTGGAACTTAAACTACATGTGTGTTTCAACATACTTTGGGATTTAAGTCATTTTAATGAATACATCTATTCAGTTAAAAAAGTTTTAGGAAGAAGGGGTCTCAGTATTAGCAAAGTTATTGCTGTGGTAAACCTCCAACTGGGAAAGGGACTGTTTTTCACCTTTTCCACCTGCTGTAGTAAAACTATAGCCTAGTTTTGAAAAGCAGTTTTAGAACACTCTAATGTTAAGAAACAGATGTTAGAAGACTATTACAATGCAGAGCTAAGTGTTTGGTTTTTTTTTTCCCCAAAAAAGAAAATCCATGTACAGCAAGGAATGAAATTAAACTGCATAAGTCCACACATGCATTTCATCATTTTGCTCACATACACTAGTTCTGAGTCAGGAATACTCACTGAAATGTGCTACTCTTGCAAGCACTACCTACTTTGCTCTGCTATTAATCACTCGTGATGCAAGCACTCCCACCCATTTCTGAGAACAGTGTAGGCAGTCTGATAACTCGCAGGCTTCAAGCTGCCCTTATAAAGTTGTTCCACTTTTGCATACTTCCTCATACTGCTAGGTTCTCTGCAAAGATGAAGTTGCTCGTTTACTTAGTCTTGCTGAAGACAGCTCTCCTTGCTTTAACAAATGTCTTTGCAGCTGTTTTAGAAGATGAAGAGGAGGCTAAAGAAGCAAAAGTTACTGACACTTGTCCTATAAAGCTCAAAACTAATCGGAAATGTGATGAAGGAGAGGATTGTCCATATCAGATAAATCTGCCTCCGATGACCATGCAGTTACCCAAAGAATTCAGACTGCTTGAGAAGACTCTCAAAGAAGTACAGACCCTTAAAGAAGCAGTAAACAAGCTGAAGAAATGCTGCCAAGATTGCAAGCTGCAGGCAGATGACAACCAAGAAAGAGACAGTAGTAATGAATTCCTGCTACCTAATACAGAAACTCCAGCAGAAAACAGCAAAATCCAAGATAACAGAGTAAAGGAACTGCAAAGCAAAGTTAACAGAATGGCAACCAGCCTAAAAAATGCAAAGAACCAGATTCAGACGCTGCAGGGTCGCTTAGAGAAGATGAGCCTCATAAATATGAACAACGTAGAACATTATGTGGACAGCAAAGTTGCTAATTTGACATTTGTTGTGAACAGCCTTGATAACAAATGTTCTTCTAAATGTCCAGCGATGCAGCCAAGACCTGGTATGTAACCTGTTAATTCTCACTGCCTGTATAAGCTTTCTGTGCATTTTACAAATATTAGCTAAACAATTTTAAATATATTTTAACTAAATAGCTGTGCTATTAACTCCACAAGTTAAGTATTTGCTCTTTTAGTGTTTATTTATACTCCTGTAAAACATTTCAGCTGCCACTAGAGGGTTACTGAGAGCTGCAGGTGTTCGGTTCCTCCTGGAATCGGACTTTATAATGGGATTTAAAACATTTTCAAAGCACTTTTTTTTTTTGCAATTCAATTAGTAAACATGAAAAATTAACTTATTATTTTACACCCTACTATCCTTCATTAAGGATATTAAACATCAGTGTAATACACTCCTTGGACGACAAGGGGTACATTTTCTCTAGGTGTGCTTTAGAAAACTGTATGGCTTTTTCTCAGTGTGAAACTACAACTATTCTGAAATGGTCTGCAAGTCATTATTAAACATCAAGTGAATCTAGAAAAACTGTTAAACAGATGGACAATAAAAGAATATTTCTACCATCACAGCGAATATCTGAAAGGCTTGGATAAAAAAGTTTATTAACTGTAGTTCTCAAGAGAGTAATGTATGTACCATCATTTTAATACTAAACTCTTAACATTAATCTAATATCTAATATAAAATAGAAAACAGCTGTTATCACTGACAAACACTTTTTTTCTATTACTTTTTAACTGTCCTAATTAAAATTAAAAAATAGAACAAATAATTTCTTTCTAATGTTGACAGTTATTAAAGGAAGATTTTTTAGGTCAAAGTTTTTATACCACATATAAGAATCTTTGAAAATAAGAAATAGTCACAGGACTGTCAGTGTATTCTACCACTCAGATATCAGACCTATAAAGATCAGCTATCATACCTATGAAGACAGGTCTCTCTAGAGATAAAGCAAAGAAAGATCAGACTACTTTACAGTTTTTAAGCCTCTGTTACTTAGCATTCAAGTTTAAAATAAAACTGTTCTTCTGTCCACCCATATTGAATATTGAAGGGTCTGCAGATGGTGCAGTGTATGTACAGCTGAAATTCTTGAAAGTGTGAAAAGAGCAAATGAATAATAATAAAGGTAATGCTTTTACTATATCAACAATCAGCTTAAATCAGATATAAATCAGTATAAATAAATTACTTTAATTCAGATATAAAACATTGACAAAAAGAATGAGTGATATTTGGTATATTGATAATTTGCAATAAATCAAATTCAAGTACAGTACTTCATAACAGACTAAATTAATTTTAGATATTTCTCAGGCTTACTTAAATGTTGGGTACTGTTCATAGCATATGATTGTGTAGATATTCCTTATATTTTACAGTAACTGATGCTACAAGTGTTTGTAGCAGCAATACATTCATTACGAAAACTAGCAAGGATAACACCTACAACTGTTTCCTATACAGGAGCTATTCCTGCTTCCACTGAAAGTAATCGCAAAACTTTACCTAAATAGGAGTTGAATTGGATTATAAAAGCATTTTGGCTGAAATGTATATTCTCTGTCAATATCTGCTCTGAAACTTAGTCCACCAAAGATCTTACACAAAGTTCTGTGAAATAAATGAGAATCTATTGCGGATTTAGATTTCACTTTTAAGCCTTCGATTCCTATACTGTGTGCTTTCATAGACGTCCACTTTTCTCTACTGGCAAACAAGAAGTCCTGAATTCTCCTACTTGAGAACACTCCTCCCTTCCAAGAAGTAGTTTAATTGTTTAAATTTTTATAGGAAAATTATCATGCAATTCAAGCCTGCAAATTAACATCCCCATAAATTCAAATCTGCAATAGGAATGAACATTATGTTTTTGACTCTTAACTTGGAACTTTCGAGGGCTCTCTATCACTTACTTAAGTACATGGAATTATAATACCATGCTGTTGAATACAATGTCATTACTGGATGACATTGTGGATCAAAAATGGATTTTCACTGCAGGAAAAACCTGGGGGTATTTTTCTTCTGAATAAAGTACATCACCCATTGGTGGGAAAAAGCTGTGTTAATGATGGATGCTAAAACTTTTCCTTACTGCAAAGCCAGCAATGCCACATACACAGGAAAGCACCATCACTTTTCTAGCTT
Organism: Anarhynchus alexandrinus; assembly: GCA_008711295.1. NCBI lineage: Eukaryota > Metazoa > Chordata > Aves > Charadriiformes > Charadriidae > Anarhynchus > Anarhynchus alexandrinus. Next base: position 5,588,550 of record VUYV01000042.1, on the reverse strand, counting down.
CATCTTTCTAGGAATCACAGTATTACTACAATAGATGAGACAATTTTATTACTTTTTTCCCACTTCCTAAAGTAAAGTCAACATTACCACATGAAACATTCCTAATGATGTTATGTTCTGTATCAAATGATGTCAACTGAACAATAGCCAGGTTAAAGTCATTCCCATACGGACAAAGATTTTTCTTTGACATACTGCCAGATGAAGATTTAAATTATAGACAGGGTGTGATGGTATACATTTAAATACAAAAAGCAGCAAGCATGTAAACATGAAGTACTAGAAATATGGACTGAAGAAATCAGGCTGAATTTACAGGAGGTAATGAAAGGATAAAGAGAAGGGCAGAGAAAAAGAGAAAAGGCAGTTTTGATACCGAAAGTCATTTAAATGGGGTTTTTTTTGACAGCTGTCTGATGCAGAGATCCTAGGTAGCATCTCTTCTAGAGTAAACCTGATGGAAAAAACCTATTTCTCCCTCAAACTGAAATTTCTGTTACATTATTTCCTATGTAGAAGTCTCTCCAATCCAAGTTCTGTATGCCACATCAGTCTGCGTAAAAATTTTGTTTATTTTTAAATTGAAATTATATTCTAACACTATCTGTTCTTCCACCAGTTATACAGATAATGCAGAGAGACTGTGCTGATCATTACACAGCAGGCCGAAGGAGTAACGGAATCTACAGGATTAGACCTGACCCCAGAAATGATAGCTTTGAAGTTTACTGTGACATGCAAACACATGGCGGTGGCTGGACAGTGCTGCAACAGCGTCAGGATGGTAGCACTAACTTTAACAGAACCTGGAATGACTACAAAAATGGCTTTGGAAACCTCAGCAGGGAGTTTTGGCTGGGGAATGACAAAATTCACCTCCTGACAAAGAGCCAGGAAATGCAACTGAGAATTGAACTTGAAGATTTCAACGGTATCAGAGAGTACGCGAAATACGAACACTTCTATGTGGCCAACGAATACCTAAAGTACCGTCTAAGTGTCCATGGCTACAGTGGCACAGCAGGAGATGCCCTTCACTACAGCAAGCATTACAACCACGATCAGAAGTTCTTTACAACTCCAGACAAGGACAACGATAGGTATCCATCAGGAAACTGTGGAGCATATTACAGCTCTGGCTGGTGGTTTGATGCATGCTTGTCTGCCAATCTCAATGGCAAGTACTACCACAAGAAATACAAAGGTGTTCGCAATGGCATTTTCTGGGGTACATGGCATGGTATTTCTGATGATATTCACAATGGATATAGGCAAGCCTTCAAATCAGTAAAAATCATGATCAGACCGAAAAGTTTTGTGCGGTAATTCTACACCTTTCTCTTAACCAGTTTGCATCGGATTGCACTCAAAATCATACTTACTCAGTATTATATTCAGAATTCAAGTATTCAGTTATGTTTGGCATAAAATAGTTCTAGACAAAACACCATACTTCCACATAAATTTTTAGAGATGGTTTGACCCATATAATGTATTAATAACAGCATGAATGTTTTTGAATAGTTATTGTTAAAACTTAGCATAGGTTGAGTCTTGGTATCGTTATGTAAATATTCTAAACATTGCTTTTGGTGCTTTTACTGACTGTGCTATACCACAGTTTATGATTGAAAACTTTTAAATAGTCGTCTACAAATTGTGTCTGAATGAACACCTACATTTTAACCTGAAAATAACTCAGAGTTATAACTGATAACATAAATTTGTCAACACTTAGAATGAAAATTAGTTTCTTTGAAACAGCCTGACTTTTTGTACCATCTGTCTTTCACCACTTCAAAGGTACTCCATGTCAATATAAATATAAATTAGGAAAAGTACTACAAATTATTATTTTTAAAGGACTAGGAAACAGAGGGTCATATGGTTTGCCCAATGACACAAAAAAAGGCTTGAAGAAAACTTACAAAAACAAGATGATTTCTCAAATCTTACCCGCTTTATCAAAGATTATTCAAAGAAGTTGGTGAAAGAATTGGATAAAAGCAAGTGGAAATAATGTAGAGAGTACGTAATGTAAGACAACATTTCTTGCTCTTTTTGGTTCTTCCAGTCAAGTTCAAGGTCTTATTTATTGTTTGTAGGAGAAAGGAGCCGTTATGTAGTTTATTGCACATTTATATAGGCAGGTAGACAGGTAGGAAGAAGACAAGTCAAGAAGAATCATGTCTTTGCATTAATGTCTCTAAATACATACAAAAAGAGTTTCCAGCACCATTTTGCTTTCTCCTTGTAGAGACTCAAGCTCTCATTTAAATACTTTTCACTCTAGGTACCATTAGACCTTAAAATTATAAGAAAGATTATAAATATTTTGTAAGATACGAAAGGATTGTGTTCTACCCATTTTCTGAGTACCCATTTTCTAGCCACAGAAACACGAACAACCCACTGGCAATTATAAACAGAAAAAAGAATATGTAAAAGACTTTTATCTTCTAAAATATTAGAATTGAAACAATCAAATTTTCAAATACTTCAGGAAGTGCAAAGTAGAGATACTATTTTTAAAGCTCATGTTGTAGATAGCGAGCACAAGTTTGACTACATGTATCTATTGCCTACCCTAGAAAAGACAAGTATCTATAATTACAGTGACTAACACTCTGAGCGGAGATGCAATGTATTTTAGCAAGAGGCTATTTTGCTATATTGCTTATGCCAATCGTGAGATGCAGATAAACTATGCTAACACTGTATTTCTTTACCAGTTAAAGTGTGGTCTTTGCTGGCATAGGCTTTTTGGTTAAAAGAGACATACCGAAAACAAAAAAAGTACACCTGACCTACTACCTTACAAATATGACCCTTACTGGTTTTTTAGATGATAACAAGAACTATTATGGTTACAAGTTATGCAAATGAGCAACAGTGGCAATTGCTAAATTGTAAAAAATTAATATATATATTTTTTTAAGGAAGTAAATACTTTGAAGGATATTTCAGTGTGAAGCGTAATTTGGTTTATTATATTTCAGATTTAAAGAGTAATGGAAAATTTTAATTGCAAGATGTATAATCTTTGCTTGAGAACATGTTTTGAAGCTATAGAATATTTATTTTGGGATAAAAAAGGATTGCCTAAACAAAAGAAAAAAAACAACAAACTTATTAAGTATTGGTTAGAAGAGCAAATATCTAATTGCATATGATTATATTTAATCATTTTGCATGAAATGCACAATTTGCTCCTATTCATTATATGGTAACTAGCTAAGTATGACTTACAGTATCTACAAGCTTCTACTTGAAAATGTCTTTTTCCTGCTAAGTTGTTAAAAGATAAACTGTCGTTTTTTATCCTGCTAAGTTGTTGGAAGAGAAACTGTCCTTTTTTCATCTTGTTTAAAGGAAACTTTGTAAAAACCAGAAATTTTAACAGAATAAGCAAATGTGACTAATATCACCCACAAAAGCCTTGTCTGATGTCCTAAAAAGAAAAAAAAAAGGCAAAAAGCAAAAGAAAGTGTAATGTTGTTACACAAATCTGAATATTGCCTGCCTAGAACTGTTGTAGCTGAATCTTCATCAATGTGTACAAGTTTTACAAAGTGTAACTCCATCTACTTATTGCAAGCATTATTTTTGTTTTTCCTTAGTGTAATAAAATTAATTCACACTGTTAAAGCTGTAGTACTGTCATAGATGTTTATGGGGACTATAAAAAAAACTCATAAATTGTTTTATTGGTTTGGTGTAAAACTTGAAGTAATAAGAAAACACAGATAACTTCAGATGACCAACAAAGACAACTATGTCACATGCCAGGGGAGTAATTGCTAGTAACGATAGTTCTTAAAAGATCTGTTTTATGACACTTCAGCTGCCAGATAATACCAAAGGCTGAAATCTCAAACATCTTTTTGAAACTATTCCTATTTTGGAAGAGAAAAAAGTAATTGCCCAATTAAGAGTTCACACAACCTGTATGTTTAACATGAAAGAGGAGAAGCAAACTCATCTGTTTTTTATATAACACACAACCTTTCAGATCAAATGCAAGTGTTATCAAAGCATGTGAATAGAAAAAATACCCCAAATTAAAGCATACAATTTTTTATACAATCAAAAGCACTTGATCTCTGCTCAAGGCTTAATAATTCAAAACATGCCTTTCAATTTATGGAAAACATCTATCTAACATTGATTATCATGAAAACATTTGTGGTTTTACCTTGCTAATATTTCAAGAGTGAATTTTAGTGAAGAAGATTACTAACAGCGGGTTTGCTAGCAAAATTCCTATAGACTGTTTCCAAAAAATAAAGGCATAAACCCATCTGTTCAATGTGATCTGCCAAGCAGACTGTAATGTCTTGGCTTTCTATGCATTGCTTAAACCAAACAAAAAAAATCAGAAAAAAAACAGAGATTAAATTAAAAGAAGGTCTGAAAGTCGTGATCTCATTTTTTTTGTGCAAATATGTTTTCTTAATGGTGTTTTTTGGGAAACACTGCAATCAAACTCAGAGAGTAAGTTGTGAACAACAGGTAGTTTGACAATTTGGTGGAAAATAAAGTTGCATTTCTGTTATTATTTTCAAAGGAAATTAAGATGGTTCTCAATCCATACCTAGAACACTGTGTTTATAACTTAAACCAAAATCAAACAAAAAAAGTGCCAAATTTACTTAGCTTCTGTGACTTATATGTCATACAAAAATTAAAACAGGAAGGATGCAACTTTAGGTTTTCACAGAGAAAATAGATGAGATAAGAACTAAATACTGGCCTACCAAGAAAGAGATTTGAAATAGATCCTTATAAATTTATTTTGTGTTCTTTTTTTCAGGAGATAAAAGAAAAATAACATGATATATATGGGCCTGAAGACATTTACATAAGTTGCAAAGAAAAATGGCTGAGCAACACCATCCACAGGCCCTGCTCAATGCAAACATTCAACTTACTAAACTAATTTTCATTCATAGCTTTAATGAAACTTTTATGGAGTTATAATACTTCTGCCAGAACTGAATTTGGCTATCACCCTCAATGGGAACCAGAAACAGAAAACAATGTTTTAAGATGACGTGTCAAATCCAGCCCTCGCACAAATCATGAGAACAGGGTATGAATCAATATTATTTTTTAAGTCCTTGTTCATCAATTTTTCTGATCTCAGTAAGAAAAGAATCCATTTGAAAAATAATCAATAACTGGAAAAAATATCACAGATTACCTAATTATGTTCATATAATCAAGACAAACTGTAAGTCTAATTAATATTACACTTCTACTGAAATAGTATGCCAATATTTGGAATTACAAAGTAGAAAATAGTAAGTATGTTGTACACTTATTTTTAAGCAATTACATGGAGTCAATTATTTTTATGGAGAAGTAGGATCCACTCTGAGAAACAGAAATTCTCATTTCTTTCTTCAGAGAGAACATAAAGGCCCCTCTGCTTACCTCTGCAGCTCAACCTCTATACACTAAACCCAAAGATAAGGATTCTTTCTCATGCAAATCTTGAGGGCTCTGTTCATTAAGGAGCATGTGGACACAGTTTTTTTTTAATAAGGAAAACAGAAATCACCTTTTTAACACTTAAAGTAACCTAATCTGTGTAAGACATGATTCTCCACCACTGGTCATTTTTATCAAATGTATGTTTGGTAAACATTGCTCTGGCTTCCTCTCCACGCGGTCCTGCTGACATGAACATCATAAGCCAAGGCTTATATTTTGGAACACCAGACCTCAAATACATATTTTGGGTGAGAAAAGGGGAAGAGGAAGACAGATTTGGAACATAAGACAGCAATATGCTTGTCTTTTTAGGTCTCACAGTCTCAGAAATTGTTGAGAAAAGGCCAAACCACAAGAAGATGCTGCATTTAAAGGTTATTCCTTATTCCTTCTCCTGGTCTCGCAGCTTTAGGGAGCTGTGGTTCCTCTGTGCGGCACGATATCTGCACTTGACTTTATAACAGCATAGAGAAACAAGACATCATAAATGCTTTCAAATGTACTTTTCAGAAATGAACAGAAATACCACCTGCTTTGTGATAATATGAACACATGTAACAGCTTCCTGGCCTTGTTTCCTCACAATGTCACCTGCAAGCAGTAAGAAGAACCTCTCAATAGAAAGAGTGTGTTATCCTGACTCTGTTCCCACTCCTGCCATTTAAAGGCATCTGTAAACTCACCGCACTCCTCTATAGCTTTTTATAGGAGTTGCCACCAATTGGAACAATCAACTTACCTATCCCAACCACTGATCAGTTTAACATTCACTATGCAAACTATTGCTTGCTTGCTGAAAGCTGTTGCAAAAAAACCCCAGACTCTAGCTTACAGACACATTATCATCCCTAGCTTACTCCCCAAGTGACCATATCAACAAAGTTAAAAAAGGTTTATTTAATTAGCAGTCAGATTCCTATGTGTGGAGGTTGAGGCAACATGTGTCTTTGCTGTCTGTGCCAACATACTTATACAGCTTTTTTGTTGTGCCAGGAGCCTTTGGAGCACGTAATGTGGAGTGTGCCAGGATCAGCTTAAGTTTGAAAATGTTTGCATTCAACAGCTGTGTTAAGATTTTTACATCTTTGATAGAGCACATACATGTTTGGAGAGTACTGAAACAAATTATCCACTGCTATGGTTACCATGCAAAAATATAGTGATGATCATACTTTATAAGAGTAGAAAGCACACTACAGTATGTGTAGGTGAACAGAAATTAAATTGGTGCTCATATGAAAAAAATAAATCTTAGTCTACCAAGCTAGTTTTTCTAGGAAATTTTTCATTTAAAGTTATATTGACTTTTTTTTTTAAAAAAAGTAAAGTTGTCTTCACCTACCATTTAACCTAAGATAGGAGAGGATTAAAAACCAGCTTATTAGCAAAAGAAACTGGAAAAGGTTCTATTTTGTAGAGTGGCATTGTTAGATGTCGGAGTGCCATTGAAGAAATACATGAAGTACTGATCCTTAGTACTTATATTTGAAAGCTGTAGTCAACCCTTATGTGACTTCCTCTTCTTTCTTGCAGCACAGATGAGAATAAAAAGAGAAAAATTAGAAGTACCTTTCCCTCCTTAAACCACATTCAAATACTGAACATATGCATCATTCCATGACTTTAAAGCTCTTCCAGCTAACAGACCCACATGAGTCCGCGTCAGATCAGCAGAAGTGAAACTTGCCTGAGGAGTCTCTGTCACTATACTGTTCATTTTTTGGTAAACATGGAGAATTTTACTCTCTATTTCCAGTAAAACCAGGATTCTGGTTAACATCTTTATTAGCAGTCCAACCACTTTTTGCTATCAGGGGCAAGAAGTTTGTTAATCTCAGAAAGACTCCACGTTTCAAAACAGTCATGAAAAATATTCATGAAAGGTTCTTTCTGCTTCCTGATGAATGATGGCAATAAGATGCTTGGACACCCGCAAAAAGTAATGTAGCATGATAGTGACAATTTCGATCAAAAAAACGCAGAGCAATTGAAAGACTTGGTGCTGGTATCAGGTAGGGGGCACAGGCCATTTTATCTTTAGAGGATACAGAGTGCAACAGTCTGCGCTAGACCAATCAGAGAAGTCTCACAAAGGAGTTCATTCTTCTGCAGGTTTAGATTTAGCGCAAATAATGGATGATGTTCATTAGCAGAAGGGATTATTGCGGTACCTTCCAAGCAAGGTACCTGCTCACTGAATCAGGTAAATAGTAAAGAACATTTAATTCACGAATACACTATGAATAGTTCCCCCGTAGTGTCCACTACAAAGACATGCAAGATAAATGTTGCTGAGTTCTTTTTCTGGTATTGTTTTAACAATAGATGCATAAATTTCAATGAACGAACAACTATTTTTCTAACCCAAGAACATACCAGCAAAAGGAAGAGAAAGAAAAAGCACAGCATAGAAGAGCTCAGAGACATCACTCTTGAGTAAAGCCTAACAAGAACTGCTAATGTAACACCGACTGAAAAAAAATGTAAAACTGGGAGAACCTACCCTCCCACCATTTGATTTCTCCTTTTTTTTTTTTTGCTTCCACAAAAAGAGGAGATTGTACCTAATTTATAAATAAACAGACTTAACTAAACAGAATTAAAAGATACTAGACTCCACAACTGATTTCTCCTTCTAACTGAAAGAACCTGAAGAATACTAGTTTTTGGATAGTCTCTTGAATCAGAAAAATGAACCGGTAGATTTTGTGAGCAATTCATCAAGATTATTAAATCTTTGAAATTTTGCAAAGATGAAGTGGATGTAAAACTGATCCTGAAATGTAGTTGGCAATGATTCACTAACAAATTGGAAAGATTGTATAGAGTAGGGTTCTTTTTTGTGGCTGGGATTAATTGTGATTTGGGTAACAAAATAAAAATTAAGCAGCAGAAAAGGATTTGAAGACTGTAATAGATTACAAACTAAATATCAACAGCACCATTATGGCAACTGATTTTTTATTTATCTTTGTTTCCATTAAAATAGGAAAGCCTGGATCAGGTGGAGGAAAGGAAAGAAAAACTTGAGTGTCTAGAGGGGAAAAACACTACTATACAGTGCAGGGAAGGGCAAAAATTATGAGAATGGGCAGGAGGCAATATGTCTATCAGTCTTTTTTACTTTCATTCTGCTTAATCTTGTCATTTTGAGCATTTAATCCAGTTTCATGTCATGTTCTGTTCTTTTTCTATTCAAATGGCAATTTCAGTATGCCCTGTGCTGCTTTAGCAGTAATAGTAGTGTTGTAACAAGAACGATATAAGGATAAAGGGAGAGGTAAAAAGTACTATGTTACCATCTGTTGAAAAAAAATCATAAATTTGCATGCATAAGGATAAGTATAAATTTAGACCAATTTGCTGAAGCTATTTCTTGAAATTTAGACAATGTACCTGACAAAATTCAATACATTTTTTGCTGCCTTTTAAGAATCAAATTACATATACATGGTCTATAATGCCCTAAATTAAAAATGAAAACAGCATAATTTATTGCATCTTAATAGAGCATTTATCCAAGTAATACATTTATTTCATCACATTGGTACTAGACTTATGCAGTTTTCCATTCTAGCGTACACTAGAAGAAACAAGGATATGAGGAAAGATTCACAAGTTAAGAGATTCAATTGGAAGTGTTAGAGCAAAGGTCTTTATTTCAAGGACAAAACAACAAAGACTAAAAGAAGTGAAAAGTTCATTTTATGAATGTATGACAATCCTCTAACCAACAGCAGTGGAAGTATTGAGTCAGGCTGATGTCAACTTGGTAGTAAATACAAACGCTTGGTGAAAAGAAGCAAGTCATGATGGACTGAGTGGCTTTTGTTCAAACCTCTATCCAATTTTTAACCTAACCCGCAAGACTAAACAATGTTATTATGTGTTATTAAAAGTGAAGGAGAGAGTGTGCATGTTTAACTTCTTGGTATTTACATGTTTGACTATCTGCTATTCATATGAGAAAAACAAGACTGGCTTGACTGGAAGGTTTAGTGCTAGAAAGGATATATCTGTTCTCAAATATATCTTATAATATCAAAAGGTGTCCCTTCTGATAAGCATTTCCTGCTACGCAGGCATAAATGACGAGCCAGTAAACCAGAGACAATATGATACAATTCTGCTTCTGTGGAAAAATTCTGAAAGCTCTTCCAAGAAGTTGAAGCAAGTGTCAATGCAACAACCTCTATGGTGACCAAAGTCATAAATTTATCTCTGAATTATGTATAAGTTCACATCAGTGGAAGAGAAGAAATGTGAATAAGTGATGAAAAGCCAAATTGACCCATAAAGCACAAGTATGAACTGTTAAAAATTATGGTAAGAATAAATGAGTCACAGTTCCCTTTTAAAAATTGAAAAAAATGACCAAAAGACCTCGTTATGAAATCTTATGGAAATTGCTTACTTCAGTTTTCCACTGCATGTTTTTCCCCAAGCTGGGATCAACTTCTAGTATTAAGGTTACCCTGTATTTCCCATCAATGGTTTACAATGTTATCAGAGGTAAACAAGTTGGCTTAAATTTGAGATGCAGAATAACCACTTTTGAAAGATTTTTTTGGGGAAAAAAAAAAATCAGCCAAATGATCTGACTGTTTTCTAGAATAAGAGTAGAAAAATCTGCTTTCCCCATTATTAAAAATAACAGGGAAAAAAGCATAGATGTAGAATATCTTCTATAATGTTACACCATTTAGTTTTATTTTATTGGGGGGGGGGGGTGAAGACATCTTGTACAGGGCATATGCTTCTTGTTGACATGTCAAAAATTCCACCACAACTGAAAATCTATAGAAAAAGTATGCAAGTAGCTGGAAAATAAAGTATTCCCCAAGTGCAGTTTCCATACTTCCAGTAGACAGGAGTATTTCTGTAAGGTGAGAGGTCAACTCTCTGAGAGTTGAGCTGTCCTGGACTTTTGCAGCTGCCTTGGATTGAGAAAAAAGGGGGGTTGTGCTACAACAATACTGGAAGCTGTGGGCTCACTATATACTGGCACTGGACTCTCCCTCCTGTATACTTCACTCGAGCGCACAAGAGATTAGAGAGGGATTGACTGTGCAGCTTCATGCTATGTTCAGTATGATCTAACAGCAGAATAGGAAAGGGGCAGTCCAATTTTATTCTTCACTACAAATTCTCACCCCTTCCTTTTTACTGGCCTTAGGTCAAAGGCAGAGAGAGAGAGCTGGACTAGCAAACTGATCTGACAGATCCAAGCTGGAAAGAGCCCAAGGTAAAGCAACTTAAAGTAAGAACCTTAAGAAAAACATAAAGTATAAGCAAAGCTTGGTTAGGATCTATATAAGATGTTCACATTTATTATAAAGAGGGCAGAAACTGGTTGCTCTCCATTGTCACTGTGGGAAAGGCAAGAAAGCTGCATTATTCACTCCACGGGATATTTAAACTGGGATTTACGAAAAACTTCTTTTTTTAAAAAAACTCTAGCAATGATGAAATGCTGGAAAGAATAGCTATCTCCATCAATTAAAGTTTTAAAGAACAAATTAGACAAATATCTGCAGAGAATCTAGTTCAGTGTAAATTTTGGATTAGATGATCTCTTAATGTCTCGTCAGGCATTACATTTTTAAGGATTTCATTTGATATGTATTTGATATCTTAAATTCTAAAATATTTCCAGTATTCTAAAATTTTCCTTAACACAGAAAATTCTGCAAAAGAAACTGAGTTCCAAAAGGTTTCTTCTATCATCATCAGTTATTAGTGCCTCAGGAGCCACTTACCTTGGATTTTTCCAGCTGCTATTGGGCCTTTCTAAAAAGCATGATGCAATTATCTCTATAGCTAGAATACTACAAAACCAAGACCTCTCTATTCTCATTCCCCTTAAGATCATGATTACTGAAAAGAAATAACATGTTTATCTATTAAGCACAACATCCCCAGCAAGACTATGCTCCATGTATGTTTCTGCTTCACAAAATGTTCTTACCACTTAGAAAAAAAATCAGAGAAGAAATAGGGAAGCTACAGATAGCCTATGGTAACAACCTTCAATAAACAATACATTTCAGATTAATTGGTTTGGACGCGATATTCATTGTTAAAGATACAGAAAGCTGGGGTGCATGGTACCTCATCTAAACACTGAAATGCAGGACTTGCTGTTACATCAGTGGATCCCTCATCTCGGCTATAAACTGTTGGAGCTAGAGCACAGATAGGCTGCTCTTTCTCGATTTCCAATTCTGTGTCACTGGAACAGGAACTGGAACTTTCTTCACCAGCCTGACTCATTGTTTGAAGTTCTAGGAAGCAACAAAAATACCAAAATACAGTTAATTAGATCCAGGGATTTATATGACCGTGCAAGTTAATGTGCAGTGTAAAGAACACAACATCAACATGTGACACCCACATTCAAACAACAGATGTCACAATGTGAGCAAGCTAGGTGGGTCTACAGTTATAACTTCATGAAAGACTTGTAAGAGGCTGCAATATCTATCACTGTTTTAGTATTTTTAAAATCCTCTACAGTTGGCTATGTTACTGTCACATAAATGTTAGATAACATGGAAAACAGTATTTCTTAAAGAACGGGCATTGAATAATGGATTTCGGCTGGAAAAGGCCTCTGGGGTCATCTAGTCTGATCTCCTGCTCAAAGCAAGACAAATTTCATAACTCAATTGCATTGCTTAGGGCTTTGACCAGCTGAGTTTTGAAAATCTGTTAAACCAGGGAGTCCAGTTGTTGCCTTCAGACAGGTCCTTATAAAGGAAAACCCCACGTGGGTGGGACTCCTATAGGTATAACTGCTATGATCTTGTCTGTCATTTCCGTAAGACTAATCCAAGAACGTGCTTCCCCTTCTCTCCATTCAACAGAAGCCCACCCTTCATGATGTCCCTTGACCTTGCAGGGAGTAATTACATATAAAAGGAATCCCTTCACAGAACATAGAGATCTTGTGGACAAGAACTAATCTAACTTGTGCAAGTAGTATCATTAAAGTTATTCATATCTGTAAGTCACTGCATGACCATCAAAAACATCTTCTGGCATAACAGTATCTTAAGAGTTTTGTATATTCAAAGAGCCTTTTCCATGAAGGCAGCATGAAACAAGACACAAACATTTCAGGAGAAAGACATAAGAGATATGGGATGACTAAAGAGAGGCAATAAGCATCTTACAGAGAGAAGAGAGGGGAAGAAGGACTTCTGAGGCACACAGAAATCTTGCCATGACAGTGAGATAGGGGAACTATAGAGTATTTGTATAGCAAAACACAGCGGAAAGTGGAGATGAACCATACATGGAGGCACTCAAGAATTCCTTCATAAGTTCACTAAATTTGGCTGTAGATAAAGTGAATGGACAAATCAGTATCATAGTATTTTAGTTCAAAATTTTGGGAGAAAGATTGCCAACTTCTGCAAGTGTTTGCCTGACACTAGGAGATCTTTCTAGGTTAACTATTATGCAGCATAACTGTTATGCAGAGAACATTGTATTCTACTGTAGGATAAAATCATTACAAAACCAAAGATGCAGAATCTACGTCAAATTAGTCAGTCTTGACATCTTTCAGCCTTTCATATGGCATATGGGAGACCTTTCTCTTTTGAAAGAAAACTTTTTATTATAAATCAAGGACAATCAAAATTGTAATAAAATCAATAAGAACTTTTGAAAATATTTCAGTAGTATATACCAGGGGTCTCCAATGAAACAACTAGAGCAATTTTGCATTCAAAAAACAGAAAGCCGACAGCTAAGAAAAATATAATTTCTTTTTATAATTGTGGTGGGAAAATGGATATTAAAATTTTGTGTTGTGTGTATCCACCTTTTGAGAAGTCACTTGTCTGTAAAGGTAGTGAAATTTAAACTGGAAAGTTTATGACTTTCTTCAGTGCTGTTTGGAATTCTTTCAGGAACATTTTGACTTTTAGAGAGATTTCAGGGGCTGTATTTGCTTATGAAAAAAAAGCGATTTAATGATCTCTCTTGGAGGAGTCAAAACATTGTGAAACAACTGTAAACATCATAGAGGCCAAGAAATAGACTCTGAAATACTGTACATAAATATGTACACACATTTATAACTAGAGCAATTTTTTATCTATAAAGAACTGCTGAATATTTTAGCATACACATTTCATGTTTATGGCTGCTGCTGCCTTCTTTGTTTCTCTAAACATATTGGAAGAATTTAGATAGAGGGAAAAGCACAGTGGAAGAAACTCTACGCAGAACAATGCCAAAAACTGAGAGCTTCATGGGTGTAGGCATTTTTGTCGATCTTGTATGTGAAACATACAGTTGATACTAGTCAAAAAATACACTTCTTTGCAGCACAGTAGTACAAAAGAGTACTCGCCAAGACTCCAATTTGCTGGGTGGAGAGAGAACAAAAACAATCTTCAGAATCTGAAAAGTTTATAATATATTAAGACACAACTATAGACAGCTGAGACAGAGGAAAACAATTGAACAGCCTTAGTTAGGGTGATAAGCACTAGTCTCCACGCTTTTTTAAGAGGGAAGGGGACAGACTGTAACAAAAGATATGTATGATTATGGGACAGTAAAATAAGTTTAGCATTCTTCAGTTACCAACTACATAATTAAATTTAAAATTCAGCTTATACAAAATTGTATACATAAAGTTCAAAAAGCAAAGTGGAAAATTTGTATTTTTGTGGTATCTGCTAAACAGTCTAATTCAAATAGAAATGAAAGTTGGCATGATTTCTAAATTTACAGAATAGTTCAACAAATATGGATGTTTTCAAACTGTAGAACTGCAAATAATACCACAGCCTGGATCCAACACACAGAATTGCAGAGAAATGGAATTACAAGTCTGTTTTGGAATCCGGGTCAAATCAGGCTGAGTACTGCCTTGTGAAACGGCTTCAGGACAGCACTAATAAAAGCCTGAACTCAGATTCCCAAGACTAACGCCAGCATCTTTACTTCAGTATCTCTCCAGCAAACAGCAATGTTCATGCACAAGTCAGTGCAGAATCCAGCTAGGTGGTGCTTAGCTGCACTGATTCTGTCCACGGCGACAGATGCCAAAAGTAGTAAAATTACATTCTGAACAGGAGGACATGCAGCTTCATGTATGAAGATGCATCAACTACACTAATTAAGACGCAAAATTTATAAAAATCTCTGTTGAAGGAACTACACTTCAAGTGATAGACTTCATTAACATATACTGATGAACCCCTTTAAACTTTACCCATTGTGTTTATAAAATTAATTAGAAAAAGATTCAGGTTCAGAAAAGTGTCAGGAAGATTTTGATACCAGCCACCCAGCCTCATTCTTCAAGCCCAATTTGAACATGCTTTTTAAATTTTAAGCACGACAGGGGAAAAAACAATCATAAAGCACCTTATTTTCTCGGCCACTTAAAGGTATGAATTGATCATTAGAATAATATTAAATTATTTACAGTGCTATTGCTGGAGGCAAAAACTGTTGTATGTTGAAGAGTATGTGTTAAAATGTCTTTTTAATTATTTTAATAAAACTTTTATATGAATGTACATTCAAGGTAATTTATAATTTCAGTCTGAGAATTTCAAGACAGACTGTGCAGCCTGTTAAGTCAATTAAAACAATGAGCAGTTATTTGTGCAAGTGGCCTGACTAACTCCAGTGGAAATACTCATAGAAGTAGCTAATTACTAGTATTACATGCAGGTTCACAACTGGATTTATAGATGGTACAATATACATTGCATGTGTGCTACTTTCCTTCCTGATGGAAATTAACAATTTCTTAATATATTCCCTCATTCATTTTTTGCTACCACACAAATGTCACCAGTTTCAGTTAAGCTGGGTTAGTTAAACTGGTGTAGACTGACATGTAGATGCTCCAATTCACATGGAATTGTTTCATTTAATACAACACAAGTCTAAGGTTTAGCCGAGTTTAAACCAATAGGTGTAAATTCCCATTAAGTTAAGCTCAAGTGATAGACATAGCT
Organism: Anarhynchus alexandrinus; assembly: GCA_008711295.1. Classification (NCBI taxonomy): domain Eukaryota; kingdom Metazoa; phylum Chordata; class Aves; order Charadriiformes; family Charadriidae; genus Anarhynchus; species Anarhynchus alexandrinus. The sequence goes on along the minus strand of VUYV01000042.1, from coordinate 5,573,062 downwards.
CTCCACAGCCAGCTGCATCTGTGGATGTTACATATTATTCCATTCTTTTGCAGGCAGAGATACCTTCCTCCTCCCTCAACACTTATCTGCAAGAGCAACAACTTTAGGACTACATTCTCAGGCAAAGTCAGCTAAAGAAGCCTGAATAATTTCAATCAATGTTACGAGCTCAACTGGCTAATTTTTCTGGAAGTTGCTAAGGAGCACCTTCCCCTCTGCCTGCAGGCAGCAAGGATGGCAGGAGACAGGGGCAGCACCCAGAGCAGGGAGACAATGAACAGAACCTCAGCTGAACAGGCTGGGGCATGATACAGGATATTTATCCACGTCTTTATGCTACCTCTTTCTGCACACAATCTTAAAAAAATAAAAATAAAAAAAAAATTACTCTGAAAACGAGACAACTGACTTAGTCGTGTTTCACACTGAATTAGTTAGAAAAATTATGTAATGTAGTTGGAACATCAGATATAGGCGATATCTAGTCAGAGCAAAAGCTGATCTAGTTCTGCATACTTCCAGCCAACAACAGATGCCTGGGGAGGAACAGAAGAATCCACCAGTCACAGTGTGGTGATGCTTCCCTGAACCCATCCCCTCTCCCCTTGAACTCATGCAAAACTTTCAGTATCTGCAAAATTCAGGGGAAAGGAGATTTTCCTCTTAACTCTGCACAACGTGAGCAACCAGTGGTTTTTGTTCGTTTCAAATTGTCTCCTTGATGCAACTTCATTCTTTTACTGGATGAGTCACTGAATAATCACAACCTTTCTATGCCACTCAGTTTTTTCGAGGCTGAAAAAGCCAGTCTATCTGCTGTCACTGGCATGAAAGCCCTTCTCTGCCTTCCACTGTCCTTGTCATACTTCTCCAGAACTTTTCCAGTTCTATCATTTCCCCTTCAAGGAGAAGGGGAGAAATGAGAGCTACAGATAATATTAATAACATAGGAGTACCACAGATTTATTCGATGACACATTGATCTTCTTTTCATCCCCTAAAATTTTATTTCCTAATGCTTCTTTCCTAAAGTTAAAGCTTACAGTCTTGTAAGCAGCAGACCTGTTTTAACCGGGCAGAGGCTGTGCTTCAGCATGAAGGGATGTGTCTTTAAACAACAAAGCTATGCCAACACTAAATGGTCATTAAAATTAAAATTACATCATGTACAATAGGGCATTATAATATGCGTGTAATTCAGAATGGATTGTTTGATTAGATGGTACAACCTCATAGATAACTACTTAAGGGAAATGAGAGCACACCACATACCTAAACTGCTTAATAATTTTTGTTACAACTTCTGTTGTTTCCACTTGTTTTCAAGTTTCTACTATTTGGGATGGAATCACCCTGAGCCACACACAGTCTTTATCAGCTGGAGTTCTCATTAGGTATGGTTAAGACAAGGAGAATTTGAATGCTAAGATTTGCCACTTCCCTTTTCATGTGGTTTCCATGAGGAACTTAATTTCGTCAGAAAATTTCTGGTAGCGTGACAAACAAAAAATCCCTGAAATCCAAACCATTGTGTGCTTTGGAGACTGCCTCTCTCTCTGCCATCTCTGAGAAGAAATGGTTACCATCACTACACACACATTAAAACACTGCGGGGAAAACAAACAAATCATGCTTTGCCTACCCACTGAAACCTAGACACGCCTTGAGAACTAAAGCGGCTCAAGGAAGCAGTTCAGAAATACATCACTGAAAAAATACAAATTACAAAATACAATAAAGAAACTAAAATAGTGTAATACAAATATTTCATAATAGAAACACATGAGAATTTTTAATAAACTTGGAAAAAATATCCTGACTATGAAATTCTTAAGCCTTATGATATTGAGGAACATTGATAAGCAGCTAGCCCTGTGTGCAGTGAACCTTGCCCAACTGCTGGATGTTAACTTGAAAAGAAGTGTTCTTGCATCTGCAGGTGGGAGCCTCAGCAGAAGCGTAACACCGGCACGAACACTCCTGTCAGGCGGCCCCATTTTCCTGAGCAGTGAAATCACATTATTTCTTCATTACAATTAGAGCAAATGGGTCAGCCCAGGCAGACTAAGTTTATACCCTGTGGGTACCTGAAGCTGTCTGATCTTACTCTGTGATTAATTCCAAATATAAAAGTTAGAAAAATGTATTCCTTCTACAGCCTATCCTATATGTCCTTTTTTATTTAATTCCTCTTCCCTTGAAATCTCTCTCCCTGACCTTAGCCTAAAAATGCCTCTTTGCTTTGGCTTTAAAGTCTATCTCATAACACTTTATTAGGTCTAGTTTTGTTACCTTTTGCATGAAATACAGAAGATTTTTTAGCTTAGAACAACACTGTAAGTATCTGGCAAAATGGCTAACAAGCATTGTAATTCATTAAGAAATCACACAGGCATCTTGAAATTTGAGCTCTAATTAAATCTTCTTTTATTGATATAGTTTTCTGTTCCTGCAAGTGACAAGTCAGAAAATATAAGATGAAAATAAATCTCATTTTACTGTTGCAGTCTGCCACACGCCATACCAGCTGATACGGGACCAGCTGGAATTCAATCAAGAGAATGAAAATGAAATTGAATCAATATTATAGCCAAAATATAGCTGGTATAAGTAAAACATTAAAACATGAAGTTTCATATGTATGGAGAAAGAAGAACTTCTTCCTAGCAATGACTTTTTTTCTGTTTCCTTCAATATTTTAACCATATAAGTACGCTTAGACTGTACCTAATGAAAAAAAAAAAAACAAAAACAAGACAAAGCAGTGAAATATATATGTAGCTAAGGCTTAAGCATCTTTGAATGGTTTCTTGAACAAAGTTCTTAATTATGCAAAATCTGACAATATTAAATATGATGCATAGCATAGTATGGACCCTAATCTGATAAACCTTTGCCTATATGAGGAGCATCAAATATGAAGATACTGGAGAAAGTGGGAAAGCAGCACTAATATTTAAGAAGAGGTAGGAAACGAGGATAAGAAACAGCAGCACTGAGTTCAGGAGAAGTGGGTGGCAGTGGTAAGCCCCACCTAACTAAAGACCGGGGATTCCCTTTGAACAGTTAATAGAATTATTTGTTGAATTGGCTGTCATCTAGTGGAATTATAGCACATTGCACCACACTTCTTACAGGCCCTTAACTATTTCCCTGACAAATTATGTAGCATTTAAATTTGGTATTTGGTCTCAAGAGTGAGAGTTTTGTAGGTTGGTTTTGGGTTTTTTTTTCAAAAATCAACATTTCTGAAGACTTGAAAAAAAAACTTCTATCCCCTGTCACTTACCAAGATATTTCCTGATACATTTTTGTCTTTCCAGAATTCTGGTTTTCTATATTAAACTATCATATGGCAGGCTCACCCTTTTTGTGTTTCATTTAATGATTTTGGAGATTGAATAATGTAAACCAATGAAGTAATTTAACTTGAAGGGCTTTACTGATGAATATGAACCTTTATTAAACTTTCCACAGTGAAAATTACAGACAGACCAAAAAGCTAGGGCCATCTTTTTTCCTCTTGAACACTCAGATCTCATTTCAGATTCATAAATAATCAATGCCAGGCAGCGATAAAAATGAAAATGAGGCTGACATGAAAAGAGCTTGATGACCAAACATCCCGTTGCATAGTTTGCATGGTTATTTTTGGAAAAGAAGAAAAACAACTCATGGAGTGCAAAAGGCAGCAAATCAATAAAGTAACAGCCCCAGATTTCATTATGACTTGTGTTGCAATCTAAATAAGACAATGCACCTTTCTATGCATGTTTCACTCTCATTATTGGCAGCAAACTACATCTGTGACAAGAATGCAGCTGCTGACTTTACATCTTCTATGCCCACATCACCCACTTCATTTTTTTTTAATTATTATACAATGATAATGTGGGCTATGAAGTCCATAAAAGTCTTTTTAACGGAATTCAGCAGTTTCCCACTTGTTTGTAAACCCTGTAAGGACAGTCGTCTCATTACATATTTGTACAGAACTCAGGGAAATATTTATTTGGCTGGCTTTAGGACTGCTAAAAAGCAGTCACAATAAATAACACGTTAACCAAGCCATCTTGACAGAGACCAGTTTTGGAGCTCCGCAATACCACTTTTGAAAAAACTGTTTTTCCAGCACATCTGCCAAACTGCTTCCTCATCCTCTGACCCAGGACGTTTCAACACACACAGTCTCACTGTAGGCTTAAGCGCAACAAAGACCAGGCTGCCACCCAAAGCCCTGCCATCTCCCTCTTCCCATTCCTCTCTTTTTCCCTGCCTCCTCCCTGCAGGTGTCAAATCCCGTGGCTGCCGAGGCTGCTGCATCAGGGAGCTGAGCAGGCTGAAACCCAACCAGCACGCCTCTTCCATTGCAAACTACCGCTCGGCTGCACCACGAACAGCCCAAGGGGCCATGGAAAGGGCCCTCACGCCCTGAGGTACATCGTTTTCTCACCCACGGGTTGGCACCACTCTGGGCCCCACGGAGCGGGGGGAGGACTCGCGGCACACAGGGACGCCGGCGGGGAAGGTAGGCCCCGGAACCCCCGGGATCCTCAAACGGGACTGGGGCGGCCCCGAGGTCCGCTGGACTCGCTCCCCGCCCCTACGTTGAAGCCGCGGTTTTGCCTCCCCCCACCCCTGCCGCCGCAAAGTGCCTCCAGGCCATGCAGCCCCCGGCGCCCGCCCGCCGCAGGGCCCTCCCTACCTGGGCGGCCGCGGCCGGCCCCGCCTCGCCGAGCGGCGTCCCCGTTCCTATGGCGACGCCGGCTCGCCTCCTTTGGCCTACCCCCACCGCCCTCGGCCCTCACCCGCACTTCTGATTGGCTCTAGCGTCTCGCCCCGCTGCCCAATAGAAGCAGACCACGGAAATGCTCCGCCTTCCTCTTTCGCTGATAGGCCGATGAGTACGGCGGGGCTCGCCCCCTTTCCGGGCGGTTGTAGTTCCTTTCATGCGCTGGCGAACTACGACTCCCAGAAGCCCCCTCGGCGAAGGGGCGGGGCTGGCCGGCCGTCGCTGCCGGGGCGCGCGCCAGCGGCCGCCGCCTGTTTACCAGCCGCCCCGGGTGCCGCTCCCCGCGTGCGGCCGCGTCACGTGAGCTGGCGGGGCGGGGGCGGGGGTAACGGCCGTTCGCCCGCCGCGAGGAGTGGCTCCCTGCCCTCCCCTGCCCCGTCCCGTCCCCTCCCGCCTCGCCTCAGGGGGCTTCTGCCGCCGCTCACCGGGGCCGGCGGCCCCGCCGGGCGGCATGAGGGCGCTGACCCCGCGCTGGGGGCCTCTGGCGGTGCGGGCGGCAGGCGGGTGGTGGGGGCCGCCCGTCCCCCGCCGCGGCTGCAGCGGCTCCGCCGAGGCCGGCGGCCGTAAGCCCCTGCAGGAATGGGCGCTGGCGGTCAGCCCCCGGGGGCGGCTGCGGGTGCGGCTGCCTTGCCAGGTGAGCGTGCGCCCGCTGGACCCGCAGCGCTACCCGGGCGCCGACCGGGTGCTGGTGGCCGTCAGCGGCGCCGGCGGCAGCCCCCCGCCCCGCGGCCGGCAGCAGGACCGCGTTCGGGTGGAGTACGACGAGGCGCTGGAGCAGATGGCGATCGTGGCGGACGGCGTGGACAGCAAGGCCGCCGTGGACGTCAGGACGCCCGTGAAGTTCGGTGGGTGAAGCGGGGGCGGGGGTCCCCCCGCGGCCTCGGCGGGAGAGGCGGCTGCACGCCCGGCTGGCGGCCCTCTCCCTCCGGCCGGAGCCCGAGGGGAGGCGGCATCGCCCCCTCCGGTGGCGCGCACCGGGGACTCTGCTGGCGCCGCCGCTGCTGCGGCTGGAAGCGCTCTTGGTAGAGGATACTCGGAAATGGCATCATGCCCCCTCTAAGGAGGTTCAAAAGGTCCCATTTTTTTCTGTGTTTCCTGACTTCTTAGGTGTTTAAATCCATCACTTGCTGGTCACCTTTTTGTCAGCAATAGCTAATGCTGAAACTTGTGCTATTAAGTGCTAGTTACAAAGCACACTTTTTTTTTTTTTTTTTTTCTCTGACAGCTGGTGTTCCTGAAAAGATGTAACAGCAGCTCAGCTGGGAGACAAGAGCCCTCAGTATGCGCCGTGTGCACCTGCAGTCCAAGGGTTGTTCACAGTAGTGTTGTTGGACCTGCCAGCTCCATTAGTGGTTGTTGTGCTGAGTGGCCATCCACAGGGATCAAAAAAGGCTGGAATTTAACAATACCAATGAAATGCCAAGAAGGGCTCCCTTCTCTAGTACAAGTCTTGCATTATCTTTTTGTTCACAAGGCAAAAAATCTGTGCAGGGTTTCTGATATGGAACCTACAAACGACTTGGGAGAGCAGCTGTAGTGGCTCGGCTGAAATACTGACAGTAGCTCTCAGTTTAGGGAAAGAAAAGTGCAACGTCGCTAGGATAATTCCCCTCAGTGAGCTCAGGTTTAGGGAGTACTTGACCCAGAGAGATTTGTGTTTAGTCATTGATGTGGTTTTTTTTCTATGGATTTGTGCAATTGCCTGTACAGTGCAGCGTAAGTTTCACCATGCTGGAAAAACTGCAGTGTACAAAAAAACCCGGTCCTTTGCTTCAAGCAGTTGTTAAAGACCTCTGCTTTATTTCATTTGATGCTCTGCTGCAGTTGTGGTATGAGAAGTTGTGAATAATCTCATTCTACTTATGCTTCATACGTGTCATCTATGACTTTCGTAGAGCATGGTGTTATATTCTCTTGGTGACCACTTTTCCAAATCCTTACAGCAAAGACATTCTGCACCTTTTATTGCAGCATTCTTTTTTGTATTCTGGTCTTACTCATCCCTGTAATTTACTTTGAACACTGTTGATAACTGAAGGGGTGTTTCTTCGATATGTTTACCAAAACTTACAGTCTTTTTTTTCCTAACAACTAATATAGAGACAGACATTCTGTAAATAAAATCAGGGGCTTCTCCCCCTCCCTGCCCTCAGCATGCTTTGCTTTGTCTGTGGTAGAATGGCCATACTGATTTGTACCATGACTCCAGCTACCCCACTGTCCTGTCTCCAGCCGTAGTTATAAACAGATGCTTGGGGAAGAGTATGAACAGGACAAACATAAATGATATTTCATCTAAGTGTTCTCTTAGCTGTCAACTGTTTTCAGCTTGGGGGATTTTCTGAGCCTGATACAGCTCAGCCCCTCAGTGGATCTCTCTTCCAAGTGTCCACTTACACATGTAAACAGGTTCGGGGTGAGAGCTTCCTGGCAAACGCCATGCCTCTTGGCAGAGCCCCACAAGGTATACCATCCATTCAATTTCTTGCTATTTTATCATTTGAGTATGTGGTATTCCAAGATCTCTGTGCAATTTCTTAGTGAGTTTTTAACTAGTCTGAATAATTCAGTCGTTGATGAAACTTTTCAACCTTGGTATTTGTGCTGATTTCCAAATGCATGTAGCGTTGAAGATGATGCATAGTTTATAGCTAAAAGACAATATAGGACTAAGCATGTTGTCAAAGACATCTGAAAATCCAAGTTCATTCTTCTTAAACAGATCAACTGTTACTTATATATTCATTGACTCTTTCACTGAACTGTAGCAGGACTGTCTTCTCCAAGAGACTTTTGTAGTTTTGACTCTTCCCTAAGAGTTGCCAGTTACATTCTTATGGCTTTTTTTTTTTCTCTCCTGCTTGGCAAGTGCAAAGATTACCTTGGCTTGTGTGTAGTACGTTCACAGGGTCCATTCCAGGATTACAGACAATCGAACCGAAACCCAGCATCCCATTTATTACCCTTCATTTCTTTGGTACCAAGTGTGTCTGGTTATTATAGCTGTTAGTAATTTAATATTTGTTTCTCCAGGATCTCTAAGTGATGATTATGTGTTACTCCAGCCTTGGTTGCTCTTGAGGGATACAATTCATTGTGTTAAGATCTGGAGAATCTCAGCCTTCATAAAGAGTTTCAATGTGAAGAACCTTCCTAAAGGTCTCAATAACGAGTCCTGATTGATGGGAAAAAAAATCATTTAGCTTTTGTCCTGTCTTTGAAATTCTTATTCGTATTTTGAATGTCAGCCAACCCTGCAAACTGTTTTACAGTCTTCCTTCTTGAAATAGGTTTTATTAGTTTGTAGGTTTCTAAGGTGTTCCACTTGGGTTTGTGGTAAGCTCATGCAATTCAGGTTCCTTGGACAGTCTGTGGATTATAATCCCCTTCCACTTGTTGCTGTTTGTCACCCCATAATTAGCATGATGTTAGTATTGTCTGTTAATAGTGTTATCCAGGCATATCCAGAGATAAATTTCCTAAAACATAAATATATTTTTTTTACTCAGTGAAGTAGAATTGCTACTTGCCAGTGAGGCTTTACTGAAAGTGTCCTTTCAGCTTTGGTTTGGGTTTTGGGCTCTCTGAGTAGTAGTGTGTGCTTGGGTTGTTGTTTTTGTTTATTTAGGAAAGAATTATCCATTAAACATCATTTTATAAGCAAAAGATCTTATCCCTTGTAAAAACATATCTGAAACCAGAGAGAAACATTTGATGCTCTGCAAGCACTTTGGCTTTTCTCTGGCCTTCCTTGAATGTTTGAGGAAGATTTTAACTCTGTTCTGTTTAGACCATTTTATCTGAGCTCAGTCTCGTCGATTAGCTGTAAGAAGTTGATGTGAATGTCTTTACAGTATTCTAGCTTCTTTCTTTGTTTTGGAAGTTGCAGCATTTCGTAACAGCTTTCGCAATTTAGGTTGGAGTTTATCCAGGAGGTTAGCTAAAACTCCTCAGACCCTGAAGAGCATGTGCAGAAGATGCTAGATGATGAGCTTAAGTATGCATTTTAAACCAAACTCATACACAGCCCAGTAAGGCAAGTACTAAAGGATCCTCTATTTCTGTCTTAGTGTCTAGTTTTATGCTATGTATGGTCTTTCAATATCATACACAATCTGATAATCCTCTGTGATATATTTAACCATCATAGATGATAGATGCCAGTGAATTTATCTTTAATCTATCTTATTTATTTTCCTTCAGGTCACATGTATATGTTAGCTGTTTATTCCAGGGACAGTGTAGGCACATGGCTGTAGGTTCAGAGTCTGCTTAGCCCGTAAAGAAAACCCTGCGTCTTGGCATATTGAACTGCGTGTGCTAATTAAAGCTGAAACCAGCTCTTTGATTTCTGGTTACTGTGCATTGACTGAGTACTTAGAAATAAACCCAACTGAGGTCTCGCATAACCAGAGTTTGAGAATCATCTGTCCTGTCTTACCATGTGGATCTTGCATTTTGGTCTAGTAGGTATATATTATATTAGGTCAAAACCAGCACAGAGGGGACCTCAGGTTTCTACTTCGATCTCCTGCTCAAAGCAGTGTTAACTACAAGCTCAGAGGAGGCTGCTCAGGGCTTTATCCAGTCTGGTTTTGAAAATGTCCAGGAATGAAGACTACATAACCTCCTTTGGCAAACTGTTCCAATGCTTTTTCCATATTACACTCTGGTGAAGAGAATAGAGGCTTCTACACCAAAGTCAAGGAGGGGAACCATGAGTGCTGAAGTGGTGGTGGCCAAGCCTCACAGAGTAGAATACCAAAGCTCTGTCCCCTCTGGCACAAAATCAAGCACTCCTGGTGTAGGCCCACTTGTAAGCCAGTATAGGATTTTTAATTTGTTTGTTTGTTTATTTTTTTATTATCAGTTCTCTCTTTGGGAAAGCTCTTCCACATTAGTCTAAGTCCACTTAGCTTTTTGGCTAAATACTGTAGATCCTTGTGGAACTAACTAAGCAAACTGAACAAATCTATTGGTCTTGAATGTTTCTGTGAATTACCAAAAATCATAGTTTTATGGTATCACTTAGACAATTTTTCTGCCTACTTATATGAGGGGAGAACCTAAGCTCCTGGGAATGTTTGTTTCTGCTTTTTATTTTTCATAAAAGTTAGTGGAAAGCAAATATGAATGTTTACAACAGTGTATTTTGCTGAAGTCTTAACATATTTTTGAGTTGCAAAAAAGCTCATCGGTGTCTACTCCTAAGTATGGCACACTTACAGCCTCAGACTAGCAAATACTTTAGTCTGATGCCCTCAACAAATAGTTTTTCCTGGACTGAATTATTTTACGTGCATGCTAACTTACTGGTAAGCTTCCTCTATGAGCAGAGAAGCAGATCATGAAGTACTTCTAGTAGTCCGGGACTGCTGAGTCACTTTAAAATAAGTAGTTTTCCAGTCTATTTCGAATATTATAGCTTAGGGTAGTATTTCAGGGGTGCTCTTCCTACATTCTGATACCAAAGTTCTTTTTTTTCCCCTATGTACCTTTATTTCCAATACAAGTCCTTTGCACCTCAAAGATCTTCATGCATTCTTCGAGGTTTGTGTGGCTGAAGTTGGATTCAGCCGTCATCTTTGCTAAGGAGGAATCAAACTATCTATTTTTGGAGCTTTGGCACTGAAACAGGTTGTATCCTGTTGCTCCTTGCATGTTGAAATTTTGTTAGCAATATTATCCAGCTTTTAGCCTGCTTCTTTGTGGAGTCATTTATCCTTGCTTCAGGAAGCCTGTTTGTGAGATGGGGGGCTCCATTCCTTATCCACTCATTTTTGCTGTATCAAGGCTAGCAAAGCCCTGTGACTCTGCAGAGGATCAAGGCACTAAGAAGTATGTTTCCAGTAATCCCTGGTGTTTCTTAACAGCATGCTCATGAATCCCCAGACTTGTGTCCTCTTTTGGCACCCATCTTTGATACAGCTAGGATTACACTGCTAATCTACCTTTCAAATGATGGCCATAACATGCCCTGCAGAATCAGAAGGTTTTATTAACCTTATCCTTATAAAAGTCTTATTAAGTTGGTACCATGGCTAAACTGACTGTTTTTAAGCCTTTTACCCTCTTGCCCTTATTGCTTCTGTCAAAAGGGGTGACAAGCTGATTGAATTAAAAGATTTGCACAAGCAAACTGGCTTTTGGACCTCTCTCTTCTCAGAAAACAAAATAACAAAATAGTCTTGGATGTAGATCCTCCCAAGGACTGTGCAGTTTTCCAGTGGGTGAATTGAGCAGTTTTGAGCAAGGCAGCTTGTATTTCAAAAATAATATTGCTTTCTTTTTGAACTCTCCAGGTTTGTGCTGTGCAGGGACATACTGTTTCAAGCATACGTGTTTGGAGAGTGCCTCTATTTGTGTCTCTCTGGGAACTGCATTTCAACAGTCTAACTGCTCCCTGAGAAGTAAAACCTTATGGAAAAGTTTTCTCTCCACTTCAGAACCTGTAAATCAGTGTTGATCAATTGAAATAGCTCTGATAACCACTCAGATATTTTTAGTCTGGTGAAACTGTGTAGGCTTTACCAACATAAAACCTTGTGGTGCTGGCCCTTGATCCTCTGATGATAGTTAGCAGTCCACTTTGCCAGGTTTTGTGCTTTTCCATACCTTAAAGCTGATCTTAGAGTTTACTTAAATTTAAGAAACATATGGTTTGATTATAATCTTGGTCACAGTATCTCTTTCTTGGAAGTCTTCCGTGAAGAGGCTAAGAAAATAATATCTGCAAATAAAACAGCTTTCTGGAAAACGTGCTTATCCAGTTCACCTCTTCTAGCCCCTTTAACCTCTTAGCTTACTTGGCAATAAGGTAGCACTCTTGCAGCAAAGATGTAATGTGTTTTAGCTCTGCCCCTTGGATTCTCCTGGTTTGTCAGGTGGCAAAACATCCCTTCATTGTTAATTGGAGTTCTCAGTCTCTTGTCTTCATGGTCTGCGAGCTACTGTTGTCCTGGTTCCAGCGTCTGTCCTGAGCAGCAGCACAATGGTATTGATCTTCAGTCTCGGCTGCGTCACGGGTCTGACCTGGGGAATCTCATCGGGGCAGAGCTTGTTATACATACTCTGATTCTTCTTCACATGTTTCTGGTCACCTTAGCAGATAGTGGAGATGAAAGAAAGATTTTCACAAGTGCTTAAATGAAGGTTTCTTTCCCAGATCATCTTTTCTTCAGAGGCTCTCTCTCTTAGTCCTTAAGTTACGTGTCTTGCAGCAAATACTTCTGACCCCTGTCCAATTTTTCTTTTTCTTCTTTCTGCCTTTTATCCTTAGAACAACAAAAACATTTTTTTCCTCTCCTGCCTTTACCTTTTGCCAGTTGTTATGGTGGTCATTAATATAATGTATTATTAACATAGTCAAAATCCTCAGACTGGACATTCTAAAACTTCTTCCCAGTTCCTTAAACTCAAGGGTGAGCTCAAGTGGCAGAAAAATGCTTTTGCTGCTCCTGCGGGAAGCACTATGAGCCCATAAATTACTCTCATGATAACAGAGTTATCTACAAGGCTTGGTGACTTTTCTTTGTGGGAGCCTATGAACACTAATAAGGTGAGGTGATTCAGACTAGAGGCAAACATGCTTCTTCATGCCAGGGGGGTAAGTCAGGCCTTCCAGAAGGAGACGGAAGAATGACGCATGCAAACTCTTCTGTACCTGTTTCTGTGTTGTGCTGCTTGCTAGTTGAAGCAACATAGGTCTAAGCAAGACCTGAGCATTTGTGCTGTTGAATCTTATTACTCTACGTGTGGCCTCAAACAACCTGCCAACCTTCCCACCCCAAATGTCTCAGTAGAATTGCTAATAGAATTGGTGACAAGGGTAGCTATAAGGTGGAGGTGGAGTTTGGGAGTGCGTTTAAAAAAAAAAAAAAAAACCAAACCCCTAAACAACCTTCACTGAAAGACCACACCCTGCTGCTTCCCTGCCAGGGGTTACAGTCACTCTGTTGCCTCTCAATGTTCTCTCTTGAAGCTGGACAGCTATACACTGGCTTACAAAATTTTCAGTGTCAACTGTTGGTAGTGACTAGCTGTGCAATTGAAAGTATGTGGCCAAACTTTGCAAGAAGGTTCTTTAGTAACAAAGAAGCTGCTTTTTTTCCCTACTATAAGTAGTTACTATATAAAGTACGATGTTAAATAGATCTGACTCTTCTCATTCTGTTGCTAATAAAACTCTTTTAATTCTAGATTTGGATATCAAAACATCAGGGACTGGCTGTGTGAAGATTCAGAAAATGGAATGTGATAACTGCAAAATAGAAACGGAGAAGGGGACTAGTGTCTTGCAGTCAATAAAGGTATAAAGAACCCTCCCCCACTCCATCAGTGTTTTAAAAGGGATTGTGGGGTGGAATATCGTATAAAAACTTAAATACCAGTTCTGGGGATGAGAAGTACTCTGATATTTTTAAGTGTTACAATGTGTGTAGCGCCTCACCTTTATTTATTGCATGCAATCATGACACAAAGTCAATAACACTAAATAATGTGGAGTCAGAAGTCCAAGTACCTTTGATAGCCAAACCCAGCAGAAACAGTGACAGCAGAAAGCCTCATATCTGCCTTACCTGGCCCACAGGAGGAAAAAAAAAAAAAAAAAACCAAAACCAAAAAAACCAAATCCAACAAAAGACAGACTGGGATTTCCTGTCTAGTAGGTTAATAGTTATGCTTGCTCAGTTGGGACTTTGCAGCGTGCTGCTTATTTTTTTTTCCCCTGTGTTTTTTTCTATAATTCTGATATATCAGTGGTATTGACAAACTGTTTAGGTTAATTTTCAATCAGAAGTTACACATTACATGTCCAGAATACCTGACTGAAATGTATCTGATAAATAGTGTATCTATCATGGTCATGACCTTGGCTTTTTTAATCTTAAGACTTCAGGTTTGCTGGCATACACTTTGATTATTTCTATAAAAGCCTATCTGACTTAGGTGCTGTTTGGAATCAAATTCACTTGAGTAATTGGGACTGTGCCTGCAGGAATTGATATAAATTCAAAAGAAGGGCTTTTCAAATAGGGTAATTCCAAATCTTTCAATGTTATTCTCTACCACGGTAAGAGAGGATTTTATAGCACACATATGGGAAACTCAACTTAAGGGGAAATTTAATATACAATAGAGCTAGGTTTACTCCATATTCAGTAAACTACAGTCAACTTGTATCTTCCAGATTCTGTGTAATTGACCATATTACTCTTAAAAAGGTAACTAAAATCTAACAAAAAGTTAACAGTACTATATGTGTTACTGCTCTCTAAGGCTTTGGTTAAAAGTGACTCTGTTATATAGTAATAACAGCAAACAGCAGTACATTAGAATCTACATAATATGAGAAAACAAAGTAGCTTTGGCCAGCAGTAGCGTCAGTAATCATAGCATGCCATCACAATTGTCAAGATTTTTTTTGTGATGTCACAGAAAAAGAGGATTTTGAGGAAGGACAACTAACTAATTTCCTGGGCATCGTTCCTCATGTACAGTCTGAGATGTGAAAAATGTTGAATTTTAAAAATGAAAAAGTCAGGTCTATTTTCCTTGAGACTTCAAGTAGCAATGGAACAATACTGTCTAATGAACTGAAAAGAAGACTGCAAAATCACCAGTTTGGGGCTTCTGAGCCTCATTGTAGTTTAGGGGAGCGTAGTGTTGCGTTTTTCCTCTGTTAGCTTTGAGCCTTGCTTGATTCACAAAAATGTCAGGAAAACTACAAGTGTAAAAGATGATTCTTCCCCCGTGCATGCGCCTCAATGTGTCCACTATGTTGGTGGCCACAGGAAGCTTCTTCGGTCCCTGAAGCCTCAGATGAGAGGAGTGGCTTTGTCCCAGACACCATTTGAAACTTAAGGTATCAAGGAAGAACTGCAGATTTCAACTGAAACTCTTGTTAAAGAAAAGCTTTGGTAGATTATAAGGTTTGGGTTGTTTGTTTTTTTTAAAACCAAAATAGTTACCCAAAGTATTCTTTTGGTTTGTGAATGGTGATTGGTTGTCTTTGTTCTGGTTACTGTGACAGTTTCAACATACAGTAGTAGAGAAGATATGTTACCACTCCTGGTTTTGTTGATTCTGAAGTAGCAAAATGAAGGTTTTGACTTAAGATTACTGATCATGTAGGTGTTTGCAAGAGCAAACAATTGTTCAATTGTAGTATCTCTTAGCTGTACAATCAGTTTTTAGTCTAATGTTGGTTTTAAGAAGTACTGTAGTTCTAGTAACTACAACTGTAACTCAATTTTTCTAATATAGGTTCAGGAATTATACTCTCAGGAATTAGCAGAGAAGCCGAATTATTAGTGAGAAGCAGAATTATTAACCTTTTGGGTTTTTTCAAAGCTACTGAAAATCGTATAGACTAGGTTCTGTAGTCCAGCACAAGAACCGTTTCCCCTTTAGCTAATGTGCAAACTGAAGTGATACTGCCCTCCCCTGGACAGATTAAGGAGCTGTTTAACGTTGCTTCACTGTCATGCTCTCCACAAACCTCATTGATTAGCAAAGCAGGAGACCCGTTCTTTACAGTAGAGAGCAAAAGATCGTTGATCCATGACTTTAAAAAAAAAAACAAACAAAAAAACAAACACCTAATAATGTGGGGATTATTCAAGAGCACCAGCAAACAGCTTCGCAGCTGCTAATTCTCTTAACTTGCCACAAACTGCAAGAAGTTGTTTGTGTAACTTGTGTGTAATTCAAAAAACTTGCTGATTTTTGGCATACTGTATGGTGTCTTTACAGAAGACCTAGAAATTTGACAACTGCTTTCCTTAATCATGCATGCTAGTAATTGAACAGAAAAGATGAGTATTCTGTATAAGTGTTTTTTTAATGGATCTTACTGGTACTTTTGGTGTGGTAAGCATTATCCAGCCCATGAGACTTGTTGAGGGTTGTTTTATGGAGATTGATTTTTGGTGGTGGTGGTGGTGGTGGTGGTTGTTTCGTAATTGGCTAAAGCCCTGTTCGCCCTATCCCTTCCAAGTCTCTAGGTCAACTGATAGTAGCAGTAATTCCAAAATACAGTTATGACTTTTAGGTCTTCAGAGTGTAAATTATTCCTGAATTCTTTATTGAGAAAGCAGTGCTTTTCCTTTTTAATTTTTTTCTCCTGCTTATTACAGTCCATCAGCTTAGCAGTGACAATGGGACCAAGGAGACCCTTTAATTTTCCTTCTATGATCAGCAATTACTGCTGACTCTTGGCTGTGCCAGTGATAAGAGTTTCCAGGTGTCTCACACACAATTGGTGGAAGACCTGCCATGCTTCCTCACCACACATCATGTCTGAGCCTAACTTGTTGTCCTATATCACCGTCCTTCCTTTCTTTGAACTGAACAAATTTTTCTGGTTTTCTTTTAACATCTGTCATGGCCTTGACAGACTTTGACCTCTTCCACACTCCAACCCTTCTCCCTTGCTAGAAGCCCTATGACAAATTAGTGCTTCTTACTTTCAGCTAGTGGAATATTCCCTCTTAATGAAAAAGCTACTTGACTATTATAACTTGCTTCCTGTCTCAGCAAATCCTGCTGTCTGTTAGGTGTCTCTATTGATACCTACCTTTGAAAGCCTGGGGTTTTTTAAGAGGAAAAAAATTGAGGGACCTGTGTCTTATTAAAGCTCCTTCTATCCCAAAAATGATAGAGAGAGGAAAAAAAAAAAAGAGGAAATAAGTATGTATGTCGTGGTTTTATTTTATTTAACTATCAGTGGCCATACTGATAAGTCATTGCCATACATTAGTTCTTCTAATCTTATGAGTTCCTATATTTTCTTCAAGTTATATGCTCGGAGGATTTGCTTTTTAACCATTATTCTGCTAACATGCCTAATGTAGCTTCCTCAAAGGAACTGTGATGTCGCTGAAGCATCTCATTTAACTTTGTTCTGTTTACTATACATGGAGAGAATCATCTATTGTATTTTTATAGAAGCTTAACTGAACAACTGAGTTATTTACAACTTTTAAAAAATCTGAAGCACTACTGTAGTCTCAAGTTAGGGGCATTTTGTTTTACTGTGGGGAAGCCTCTTAAATGAAGATGAGAAAGCAAGATTTGGGAACACAAAGATTAAGAAACACTGCTGTAGAGTTCTTCCTGTCTTTTGAAACCCCATGAAACTTCTGGTTCTTGTTTCATCAGAAATGTGTCAGAACAGTTTAAGTCCGTGTCTTCCATACTGGAAACTTGATTTCATATAATTTTTTTATATAAAAAAAAGTTCTTAATCTTGTTGCTATCTGATTAGACCTAGTTAATGCAATTTATTATGGCTTATCCAGACATGTTTTTAAGAATCTAAATATTTCTGACATGCTTGATTGTCAAATTTAGTGGATGCATCCTAAATCAAATACCATCTACAGGAATAATAACCTTTTCAACAGAAATGTATATATCTGAAAATGGAGGTGGTGCTATGGGAAAATGAAGGGAGGGGGTGTGGGTAAGCTTACCTGGCATGAAGTATAAAAAATGTGAAAATTTTTTTTTTTAATTCTGTATTATTCCAATATTCACGCTAGTGAACTTAAGCAAAAGAGCTTTGCTATTGAGATACGTAGACTTCTTAAAGTCAGGTTTGTTGAAGTTGCAGCTTATGAATACAGTTAGATTATTTAGATCTTATTTTTAATTTTTTTTCTTTTTTCCTTCTCGCTTCTTACAAATGGTTGGGTTTTACTCTCAAGACCTGGGATTTTTTTTGTCTTTCTGACATTAGTTTGTGTTTCTGTACATTTTTTTTTTCTCTTGTCAGTTGTGTGAAGCAGCAGCTGAAAGGTACAAGTGCTATAGCATTTTTTACTTGAAACCTGGTGTCTTTGTGAAAAACTTGAGATTGTAATGCAGATGTATGCAAAATACCTAATTTGAATTAGAATCTGGTTAGAGCAAAGCACTGTAGGATCTGGTTCTACTTGCAGGCCTAAGGTTTGCCCCGGTATGCATCCATAGAAGTTTATGGCTATACATACTATTCCAAGCATAAGTAGCTCTGTGGTGTGTTTGTGTATATATATATGATTATCCTACAGAATACTGTGACACTGTGGGTTCCAGGTCATTGGAAGGCTCCAGTTTGCTATTTCATTTCTCACTGCCAGCTCGTGTTTCTTATCTGCTGCAGCACTGGGTATATGCATACCTTGGTTGTATAAATGGAGTATAAATGAAATGCAAAGTTCCCTCTTTCTTCTCCTGCTGCTTATTTAAATATATAGCAAGTGAATGTTTTTCTAGTTAAAAAACCAAAACAAATCAAAACCAAAAACCTGTATTGAGAATAAAGGGTTCCTCAGCATCATTTCTTCCCTTGTTTTTCTGATTACAAAGAAAAGTGACTTGTTTGGAGTTTGACTCCACTGGAAACAAACACCACATTTGGCAATCACTGGAGACGAAACCTTCACAGTAAAATGGAAGTTTGTGGTCTAAGTTGGTTATTGTGGTGCAGCTTGAAAAACAAGATTTGTTTTCTAATTAAGGTTATCCTAACCATATGATTTCTAAACTTTTTTTCAGAGCCATAAAATTGATATACGGACAAACGGTGGCAAAGTAATTGGTCTTGGAACACTTTATGGAAATACAGATATTCGTGCGACAGAGAAGGGTGTAAGTAAGAAGTAAAACTTTCTCTTCAATGGCTTATTCAGCTTATCGGTTGCAAAATGACTAAATTTTGAAGAATGTGCTGAAGAATTTTTAATGACCCTTAGTGGTTGATTGCCATTTCACTGTTAACTTACGTTTGTCTTTTTAGTTATATTACCTTATCTTATGCTTGATTTGGGTTAATAAACAGGCTCCACAGAAAGAGCAGTAATAAGCATGTGATCATTCCATCAGCGCACAAGTGCTAGCTGATACAACTCATTAGCTTTAACTATGTAGACCCTCACAACAGTCTTAAACTTTTCACTTGGCTGGTATCCAGGCACCTGGATTCTGCAATAGGCCTGTGAGCCTATCTTAGTGTCTCATGAATAGTGACTTGATATTTGTACATGCTGTACACTACCAGCATTATACAGTTGTAAGAACAGAAGAGTAGGTTTTGTATATTTCTTTGCAGCTGAGGAAATATAATCACATGTGTCGTGGTTTAAGCCAAATCGGCTACTGGGGACCTGGGGGACCCCAGATGGGACCGACAAATGCTCCCCTCTACCCCTCTTCAGAGAGAGAGACAGAGGAGGAAAGAGAGACTTATGAGTTTAGAAGGAACTAAACTACTTTAATGGAATATTAATAATAAAATAAAAAGAAATAATGAAATATATACAAAACC
>VUYV01000042.1:5491655-5553849 GCA_008711295.1 Anarhynchus alexandrinus | reverse complement strand
TTGGTTGGCCTTGGGGGTTACAGCAATAAGTATAAGCAAGAGCCTCTCTGCATACCGTGCCTGGGCATCAGCTATAAACAATTGGTCTTACCACTCTGAGAGAGTGAACATTGTCTGCACAATATGCTGTTAATTTCAGTAGTTAGAAGAGTCCCAGCTAAGAAGCAAAGTTACTGAACAAAATAGGTTCTGTTTTACCTCAAACCAGGACAACATGTAATTTTGTTGACATGCAGCGAGAAAGAATCATGAACAGGAAAAGTTTCGTAGAGAAGTAGCTTGCTTTTTTCAGCAGATGGCAGTATGACCCAAACCTCATGCTACTCTAATCTGGTTTTGTTTCTTGCTGTAAGTAGTCAATTCTCCAAGTTTTAAAACAATGTAGAGCTAGTCTCCCTTGCATAATACTACAGTTCTCACACCAAGTCTGGGTTTTAGGCTCAACTTGAATGTTTAGGCATCATAATGTCCATGAAACTGGTTGCGTTAGGATTCATTAGATCGGAAGCACTGCTATATGAACACGTGGAGCCAAGCCGAGTCTGAAGTAGCTTGGATGCATGCAGTACTCTGGCAGAACCAATAAGGTACCGTTAAAACCAGCAGCGCTGGAAAGAATCAGAAAGAGTGCAGGTAGCATTCCCTAGCCAAGGTTAGAATAGAGACCAAGCTATTAAGTTCTAGAAGTCCAAAATCACCTCTGTGAAGTGCCATGTGGCACTGTTGTGCCCCTTGTAAATTGGGTTCCAAGACTGTATGTTCACTTGCATAGAGCCAGCTGTGAGCTGTTCTTAACGTCTTGCTGTAAGCTAAGCAACTTGCCATTGGATATTCCAAAAACTGTCAAAATTAAATTGCCTGCATTTTTTGTAGTGGATGCTAGCCTGCCCTTTATGTACAGAAGAGCCCAGAGAGGCTGCTTTAGCTGTACTGTTGTTGGGGGTTGTTTAGTCTGGAGATAAGGAAGCTGAGGGGAGACCTTATTGCTCTCTACAACTACCTGAAGGGAGGTTGTAGCGAGGTGGGGGTTGGTCTCTTCTCCCAAGTAACAAGTGATAGGATGAGAAGAAATGGCCTACAAGGGCATGTAGCAATAGGACAAGGTGTAATGGCTTCAAACTGGAAGAGGGTAGATTTAGATTAGATATCAGGAAGAAATCTGTCACTCTGAGGGTGGTGAGGCACTGGAACAGGTTACCCAGAGAAGTTGTAGAGGCCCCATCCCTGGAAGTGTTTAAGGCCAGGCTGGATAGGGCTTTGAGCAACCTGGTCTAGTGGGAGGTGTCCCTGCCCGTGGGAGGTGTCCCTGCCCATGGCAGGTGGGTTGGAAGTAGATGATCTTTGCAGTCCCTTCCAAGCTAAACCATTCTATAATTTGTCGATCCGGCTGCAGCTCAGGCCTTCACCTCCTTTGGAGCCTGTACCAAACCACTGGTAGTTTGATTAAGGGCTTGAGTGTATCCATCACGGCTTCTCATTAACAAACTTTGCTGTGTAGTTATGAAAGACAGTGTAAGATTTCTTTTCTCAATTGGCCACTTTTGTTAATAATCAGTCAGCCTAACGTCTCCTGTGTGTGTTTGTATGAGATGCTTCTTCCATCAGTTGCAATCACCATTATGTAATTATGGCTCTGTCAGCATTTCCAGACCCCTCCTGGAGGTGGGGAGGGAAAGGATGTGTTAAAGGACACTAAGCACTGGAGAAACAGAGGATATTTTTTAAGGGGGAAAATGGAGAAGACTAGTAAAATACTCGAGCAAGGATAGCACAAAAAGGAAGGCCAAAAAGAGGAATATGTGAGGAAGGAGTTCTTTATGTCATATTTAAACATAGCAAGATGTTATTTTTCATCTTGAAAATGTGTTCAGGTGCAAAAACATTCTCAGTCTGATTTATGAAGTTAGACTGACACTTTTTCTTTAAAGGGTAAGAAACTGATGAAACTTAAGCGTGTGGTCAGTCTCAGTAACTGCAACTCCCAGGCTCTACTCTCAAGGGAAGGAATTTTTCCAGAAAACCTAGTGGTTCAATGGACAAAAATAATCAAATTTGTTTGACCGGGTAGTCATTAGCTAATCTGTGCCACAGGGATTTTTCTATAACACTTATTTAGCAGAGCGCAACATCTGTGTTCTGCCAAAAATTCATAAAAGTTAAAGAATTGGGGATTGAAATCATATTTAGTCTCAGCAAAAAGCAAACTTTTTTTTATGCTTTCCCTATCTAGAATACTTTTTTAGTCTTATACTTGAGTAGTCTGACTTCTTCCTCCCTGCCCCAATTTGTGTTATTCTGAAACAAATGTTGATTGTATTGATAGCTTTTGGTTTGGTTTTTTTTTTTTATAGTAACTAGCTGATGCAGTACTTTTTATCATGTGCTGAGACAAATCTTTTATTGCTGTGCATTTTTAAGAAAGGTAGTTGAAGCTGGTAAGTGAGTTGATATGTGAACTTGCTTATAATAAAGCACTTAGTAATATTTAAATAACAAAAATATCTAAATAGAGTCAAAACTTGCATACCATAGTGACAGATGTAGATTTTTGGGCTTTCCTTTTCCCATTCAGGAGTGCCAAAAGGGAGCCAGTTTGAACCCAAACTGTGCAGATATTTTAATTTTATTCCCCTCCACCATAAAGTGTGCCATGCTTTGTTTTCATTGTGCTGATAGCAATGATGGCCCTGCTAAAATTGGAAAGGTTCTTTGCAAGTCATTTAACTCTCTTCAGAAAAGATCTAGATCATAGAGCCTAAAATGACAGTGGCTTTTCTCTTCCTTGTTGTTTTGACCGTGTGCCACAGCAGGTTTACACTTTGCCATTCTGGGTGGGGGAATAGTGGAGTATTCTGTCGGAAACATTCCTAGAACAGATGCAGCGTAAACTTCTGTTTGTTAAGGTCTCTGCTTGTTAGAGTTTTGTTAGAAGCATTGAAAGATTTAGAAGCTGAATTGCTGTCACTTTCAGTAGTGACAAATTCTGCCTTAATATCATTGGTTTTGTTTACTGTTGATGCTTAGATTCTGTATCATAGTTCTAAGCAGCATCACCTGCAGACATTGTAGGTGTTGACTGTCACGTATCTCTAATTCTAGCACAGCGCTTTGATCCCCAGATTTTCTTAAAGGTAGCTTGTTACATCCTTGGAGACCTACTTTGTATTGTAGCATCATGTCAAAAGTATTAAAACAATAGTCCATTCTGTAATCTTATGACTTAAGTTATAAAGATGGCATAAAGCTCAGTGTGTATGGATTGGTAAGGTCACAGAATAATTTGGCTGTCATATAGTCCATACTAAACCAGCCTCTTTAGCTCACCTCTTGGGACACAATACAGCATGGAGTTTGTGCAACACTAGTTGCTGTTTGTCAGAATACCTCTAACTTCATCCATAGCTTATTCTTTATATAATATAACACTGGAGGGGTCAGCAGACTACTTTTTTTTTTTATTAACTTTTTTCTTCAAAATGACAATGCTAAAATGACAAAGTGGATTTAAAGATAACTTGACCTAAGGCACAGTTTGATCTATCAGGCCATATATAGTTTCATGTAATGAATAAGGATTTTGTGTAATTTACTTAGTCTGCATAAGCAAAATAAAAACAAATTGAGTGGGGGTTAGGTATGAACTATTGCATGATTGCATCATAAATCAAGTTTAACTGAGGAAGAATAGAATTAAATTCATATGGTAGTTGCACAAGCACGTGATCTGTTTTGTTCAGATGGACGTGGGTTATGTCACTCAACTGGTTACTTGTACATAGATAATCTCATCTATCACCTTGTATTCCCCAAATTCATCCATAGTGCAACTTTTCAAATCTTATCCTTTCTCTCCATTTCTATTGAAAAGAAGTAGAAATGGTGATCTTATCCCTCATCTTTCAAGGCTTTGTATAGCTTGAGGCTTAAGTCCAAGAATAGAGGCCTGAGTAGCCAAGGTAATATGAACAATTATACTGAGAAAAAGAGCAGCTGTGGCTTTTTTGCAAACCTTCACCAAAGCTCTGCCTACAAAGTGAGCCAGTTAAAAATCTGCATAAATAGCTGAATGTAACAAAGACAGTGGATGTTTCAGTATGTGGTGGGAGAAAACTGATTACCAATGCTTTAAGTGTCATAATGCTGTGTGAATATTAAGCCTTCGTTATTAAAGCTAATTCTTTTTTTACTTTTGGTTTTTTAAAAATAAATCAATTTTTTCTTTCATCTGTTTGTGACTATTTGGGTTCTGCACCTGTATGGTGGATGTAATAATTCATAGGAGTGTTGTAAAGAATCATTAACTTGTTGGTCAGACTTCTTGGATGAAAAGGATTTTTGTTTCATCTTGTGTAGCTTTTAACTAAGAACTTGATTCCATTTGTTCTGCACTAACAACTGCTTTCTATTTGTTTTGCCTCTTAGTAGTGTTACTTCTCTCTGCTTTTTCAAACTGTGATGACAAGTTTTCCATTATGTTTATTTCTCTTAGAGTGTGAATATAGAGAAGCTGCAGGGGACATCCATCAACATATCTACTGAAGATGGGCTGCTGAAAACCAAGTATCTGTATGCAGAATCATCATCTCTGTCTTCAGTAGCTGGTGATATTCTGCTGGGAAGTATTCATGGTAAGAAGGAAATACTGTCATATGGTTAGGGAAATACTGTCACAAATTTAGCTGCTTTGAAGGTATTCACAGTAAGAAATGGACTGATGCTATAGACTATCACTAAATCGATTGTGCGCAGTGTATGAACAAAAGAGTTCTGTATTTGTTGGAGACTGAATTGATGAGAATTAACTTACCATGTAGCATACTGTATTTTTAAAAACAATTTTATAAGCATGCTCGTCAAATAGCAAAAAGTGTATATTATAGGAAAGAAACATATCACACATTAAGGATGTAAAAATATTTTAAAACTCGGTAATTAAAATTATACTAAAATTAGTAAAGAGGCTTCTCTTCCCCTCTCTCCACCCTTTATTTTCTTCATAGGAGAAGTAACTCTTACAGCATCTACTAAGAACTATGGTAGAACTCAGTTGTATTGCTGTGTTTTTAGCAGAAATGGTCTGTGCGTGTGCTAGCACCTTATACTGATAGAGTGGTGACAGTTTGTTCTTTGACTGCGAGGAAGAAAGTCTAATCCATCCACCCTTTACTGTCCTTCGCCTAGAACTAAAACTAATTAACTTGAGTGTCTTTTATATAAACAGCAGTCAGGGTTGGAATCTGGTGTGGTTTTCTAATTTAACAAAATTCCCACTGAATTCTGGCTGTCCTGTAATGCGTTTGTGGTGATTTAATGTTAAGTAAAACAAACTAGAGGATGTACAAAGTGAAAATTACTCGGGTCAGTCAGAGTTCCAGATTTCCAGCTATATGCCTTATAAACAAATTGCTGCAATTTCTTAGCAATTTTGTGTTGTTGTCTTGCTTCAGAAATGACTCTTGTTTTTTATTTAAAGGAGCAACTCCTTTGTTCATTTAGAGTAAACTTAATACTTGTTTCTAAACCTGTTAGGTAAAGTTCACTTCAGCATGCATAGCCAGAAATAAGATTTTATTTTTTTTCTAACATGTAGACTGTATTGTTACTGGTATTTCTGTCTGATAATCTGCTTTTGGTTTTTTTCTAACTTCAAACCAATACAATGATACTGTGGAATGATCAGTTATGAGCATGTTCATGCCACTGTGCACATCTAAAAGTTTATTTTTGTTTCTCGGTAAAAAAAAATGAAATGATAACTGCTGTAGTTAGTCACTTACTTCCTTAGTAATGCCTCATTTCATTTAGCTGAACAACGGTGTGAAAACAAATAGAATTGTATCCAAATTATACAGACATTTCTTAAGTTATTTCAGGGTTATTTTCATGAGCACTCTATGAAATGGATCTGGAACACCTAACGTTATTTTAGCTGTTTCTTTTAAAAACAATTGCACATTAACATTTGCCTGGTACTTCTATTTCTTTCAGAAAAATATTTTCTGCAAAACATCAGGGTCCTCAATTATGTTTTAATAGTAAGAGCAAACACTTTGAAAGTATTTTAAATTATTATATTGCATGTATACACACACATGCACATGTATATATTAGTGGAAAAGATAAACTCCTATTCTAATTTTATGTTAGAAAAAAATTGATCACTTCTAGTCTTTGCTCATGAGGTAGCTCAATTTTAGTAGTTTGTTTGTAAATACTTGGACAGATTGCTTCTTGGGCAATCAAGCCCACTATTACCCTATAGCTGACAGTATCCTGATATTATACTTGGCATAAAATCAGCACATTGTGAACAAAACTGAGCTAGACTTCATTGCTTTTGAACTGAGAACTTCGAAGTCAGGGCAACACAAACTTTACAAACCTGCCTGAGACCTACTTTGTAGTTGAAACTCAGGCTGTACAATTCCAACACTGTCAGCTTGAGTGCAAACTTGGCTCAGGAAGGATCCGAACGGAATTAAAATTAGGACCTGAAAGACTCAAACTGAGTCTGTAGAAAAACTATAATGATTCTGTATCTCAGTTCTTAAGCAATCCCATAAGTGATACCATCTTCAATATTCTTGCTGTCCAATGCCTCAGGTTATGGAGTCATGAGCATATGATCAGAAGTTAAATTTTCTTTGCTGTCACAAAAAACAGACAAAAAACCCCACCAACATGATAGTAGCAAACTATAGAGAAAAGATTCCCTGAGACTTTTATTTTTAAAGTGAGTGCATATTGTATGCACCATGTATTTCACATTGTTGAAATTGGTATTTTTGTTAAAGAACAAAAATTACTCTACTGTTTTTTTTATAAAATGACTATCACTGTTAGCAGGATGAATAAAAATGGTAATTTGAACATTTGACTTTTAATTTAAATTGAGTTTAGTTCACTTCTTAATGTCTGCTAGATTTCACTCCTTGCAGTACATAATTGTTGTGTTGATGCTGTACTGGTAATTAAAAAAATTAATAGAATTTAAGATTTTACTTAAAAGTATCTTTCTTAAGCAATTTTCATATTAAAATTACTGCCTCTGAAAAGGTGTACATTTTACACTACAAGAAATTTGAATAATGCTGTCTCAAAATAACAAAAGAACTTGCATTTTGGAGGCACCTTTTCATGTAAAATCTAAGTAATTCATATATCCAATAAGAAAGCTAGACTGGGGACTGTTCCCAGCATATGTCTCGGATCTGAAGTTGCTAAAACATTTAAGATGCCCTTAGAATGGGAGATTAAGATATCTACGGAAATATCAGTGAGTACACATAGCTTTTTTTGTAGTCCAACCCACAACTGAAGGGAAGGGGGTAAAAGGTTCCTATTGAATCTAATCTGTTTTACCAAGAAAAAAATGCTAAAGGTAAGAGAATATGCATGTAGGCATTCTTAATTGCTCTTTTGCATGCTTCATACTTTAATGGTAAATGAATAATGCACTATTTTGAAGAAATTGTTTTTGAGTCATTTTAATCAGTTTCTGTAACAGGCGTTACAGATGACAGATGCCATTTAACTTTTTAGTTGACACTTGAAAACCAAAAGGACAACAGCTCTGAGACTGAGTGCTACTTTATCCAAGGGGCAATAACATTATAGTGAAAATTCTCCACAGAGGGGCACATAGGAGAAAAGGGAAACCCCTCTTTGCAACTGTGCCAAAGTCTTGGATTGAGTTGCATTAATTATTAATTTATTGTATTTACAAAATAGTTTTGGTTGGAGAGGAATTTGACGTCTAGTCCAAACCAATGCTTAAAGTGGGCTCAATTAGAGCAAACTTGTTCAAGGCCTTGTCTGGTTGAGCTTCAATTGAATATTCCCAAGGACAGAGATTGCATGACCTTTCTCAGTGACTTGTTCCAGTCCTGAATTATCCTTCTGGTGGGAAAAACCTGGTTTTCTTTTCTTTTCTTTTTTTTTTAAATAATAATTTCCATTATGGCAACTTGTAACCATTATCCCTCTTCTTGCTGCATCACCATGAGAAGAGTCTGTCTCTTTTCTCTATACCCTCCCATTAGGTAGTTGAAGACCACAACAAGATTCCTCCTCAGCCTTCTCCTTTTAAAGCAAAACAAACCCAGCTCTCTGAGAGTCTGTAGTGTGCTCTGGGCCCCTAATCTTCTCAATACCGCTCTCTGGTCTCACTTCAGTACATCAGTGACTTTCTTGACTGGGAAGCCCAAAATTGGACACAATATTCCAAATGCAGTCTCACAAGAGGGCTTTACCTGCTGGTTATACTCATAATCATGTAGCTTAGTGTGCAGCTGACCTTCTTTCCTGACTCGTACTGCAGATGGTGTCCATAAAGATGCCCAGGTCCTTACCTGCAAAGCTTCCTTGCAAACAGTCAGCACTCAACTCTTACTGCTTTACAGGGTTGATTTGTCTCACGTGCAGAACTTAATATCTGCTTTTGACCTTTTGTTTTGTCATAGTCTAGTGACTATTTCATTATGTGAGAGAATCACATTGGAAAACACGGTTATTGCAGTTACTTTATATATTTACATACTAATTTAATACATAGGAAAAGGTGAACATATAGCTGCCTTATTCAGGTCACTGACAGGATAAGACAAAGTAGAAAACCTGCAGTGTTTTGAAGGTAGTACAGTATAATGCTTGAGCTTGGCACTCTAATCCCTTTTGAAAAGAATCTGATATACCAAAGTATGTTCCATAAATTTTAGGTATGTTTCTGGATTTCACTGTATATAAAGGGATTGTAGAAATTAATTTTATTTTCATTCTCTTTTAGGCGTGTCACTACTTTAGTCTGATGCAAATTTAAAATGCAAAGTCAAAGTGTTAAAAAGCTGCATGGTGGTTTATTTGCTTTTTCAGTGCATCAGAATTACCCTGCCACCTTGAGAGCCTTCAAAACAAATTGA
This sequence comes from Anarhynchus alexandrinus, assembly GCA_008711295.1. Taxonomy (NCBI): domain Eukaryota; kingdom Metazoa; phylum Chordata; class Aves; order Charadriiformes; family Charadriidae; genus Anarhynchus; species Anarhynchus alexandrinus. The sequence continues at coordinate 5,544,931 of VUYV01000042.1, read as the reverse complement.
AGGAATGGAAGTAATAGAATGTAAAGTGATGCCTTTATTTATATCCCCAAGCCATCTTTTGGCCCGGGTCCTATACCGATCACAACTTGCAATACTGTAGTTTGAAGTTTTGTAGTGTTTATGGAGAAGCAAAGCTTGTACATGATAGAAAAGATAACTATTTCTTCAGAGCAATAAAAAGAAAAATGCTAGCACACTGTCATCAATATTCTGTTAAAACTATTATATTTTGGACTTTACAGTATTGCACTACATTGCTAAAGTCAGTTGGATGTAATAATCAAACAAGCAATTACCTCTAGTCAGATCTTTCTCTCTTTCCCCTTGATGTGTCCAAAAAATCCTTGGCTAGCTTAAAAATTTAGTGAAGTGTTGGCCTTCATGGAACAATTACACGACCAAAAGAACACTTCTGCGCACTGTCTGTAGACACTGCAGGTCCCAACACAGCAGGACATTCCTATCTGCTTTAAAAGTGACTTTTGTTCTAGCTAAATGTTTGAAGTGATCCTATCACACGAATATGTTTACATTACGCAACATTAGTCATATCTGCCATATAAGGTTGTGGGTAATAGGAGTTTGATTTCCAAATGTTTAATATTTTTCAAGGACCTGCTTATCAAAACAGAAAACAAAAAAAACCCAGAAAAACAAAGAACAACAGCAAATCCACAAGTCCCAGGGGCTATATTCAGACAGAGTATAATCTAGCTTCAGCCCCATGGGAGTTGGCAGCTGACAAAACCCTAGGCTTTTTTGTAGGTTGTACAAAAATAAGTACTAGTCATGATAAAATGGGGAAAAGGGTGGGATAGTTGCAGTGTGCCATTTAAAAACAGCAAACAATAAAGCCAAACATCTTTCAAATTCATTGAAATATGGTTTTGTTTCGACTCTGATTTTCAGAACCCCTAAGTGTTTTGTACAGCATGTGCTTGAAATGATAAATTAAAGACTATTGATGATAGGCTGCTTTTCTAGCTTTCAGCCCACAGACCACTAAGAAAAACACTACAGGTCATATGCAGTGGAATGCATTCTACCCTAATGGCAGTCTACTACTGTGTAATTACAGAAGATGGAAGCAGAGCTTGATTTTTTTCAAATTTTAAAGGTCTCTTCCAAAAAATCTGAAAATTGTTGTATTACTAAATTGGAGTAAATTACTGTGATCCACCTCATTTTTTAATCTGTTGTCCTCCTGGGAGGATGAGTGAGTGGCAGCAATGACATATTGTGGTTTAGTTTTTTAATTTAAAGGGGATTTTGTGAGGTGATTATACAGGTGTAACATACATGGAAGTTCCTACCAACTTTGTTAGACTGATAGTAGTATAGATGGCTTTTCTGTTATGAGGTACATCTGTCCTCCTTCCGGATTCTCTTGGTGCCATAGGTAAATAGGAAGAGTATGTATTTTGAGATTTTAAGGCTAAAACACCAGTGCCTGTTACAAGGAAATGGAAGTTCAGGAGGAGAACATTCTACATTTTATGCCTTACACACTCTCTTGTTTGGTGTTCTCCAGTCTGTCCAACACACTCAGATGTCACTGAAGTCAATGGAAAGCATTGACAAGGGGTTTTCATGCACAGAAGAGTAAGTCTGGAGGGGGTAGGTAATGTTCAGTGAGTCCCGGAAGTAGCCTTTGAGGATAAAGCAAAAAATCCCCTCTCGTTGGACAGGGGTGGGGCATGTATGTGTGTATATAAAAGAGGAAAATAGAAACTGTTTATGATACTCATCCTATTAAACTACTTAAATCATCCATAGTGCTGTTGCAGGCTTCAGAACAGTTTAAAAAAGGCCCAAAATAAAATATGAAAATATTGTGCTTTAGCCTTTCAACGCCTCTCTGCTTTTCTCTCCCTCACAGCCAGTCTGTGTCTTTCAGCTTTACTCAGAGTGTTTTTATTGTCTGGAATCACTTTATTGTTACCCACATGTGTTGATATTTTTGTTTGTAAAGCAATAATACTCAAGCAATGTAACTGGTTTATGCTATTTTGCTTTTATATGCAAATCAGATATAACTATAATCCTTGTATAGGATCACATTACTTTAGCCTTTGTTATGATTTCAGAAACCAGTTAAATAATATGCTTTTAACATTTTTTCTCCTTTTCTTTTCCTAATAGGTAACACCAGCCTTCAGACCTCAACAGGGAGTATCACAGTAGGTACGTTCTACCTTCTCTCTGAGATATCTCGTTTCTAACTCTTCCCTTCTGATTTCTAAATGCTAAATATTCCCAGGGAAAGTAAAAAGGAGGTGATTCTTCACAGATGTTTCTCCCCTTTTTTCTTTTCAGGAGTAGCACTGATAGCTCTGTAGCTGAAGGAGATCCTTTCCAAACTTGACTGTCAGCCTTTTGCAGTTGGGCAAGGCACGCTGCTTTTGATACCACAATACCTGCTGGGCTTTGCACAAATTATATTGAGTATAGGTGTGATCTTTTAGATTAAGTTGGGATTAAAGGACATGAGAAAACACTAAGCGTACATCAAATCATTTTGCCTTTTAACCTAGTTCTCTATCTTACATTTGTTGATATCAGTGATTAGCTATGTTTAATTTTCATATCACAAAGCATTAATCATTCATGTATTACATATTCAGAGGGGAGAGGCTTGTGGTAATTTAAACGTTTCCAAACTATTATGCTAAACATTATTTTCCCTTCAGAAATAAAAATGGCTCATAAATTTTCTTTCACGAACTTGAGCTTTTATACAACAGGATAACTCAGAGTTATCAATTATGGTATACATTATATCAGTTGCATTTTATAGTACATCAACACAAAAGTGAGAAACTCAAATTCTGGTTATTTCTATGGCAGAAAATTGAAGTAACAGAATCATAAGCAAGGCTAGTGTCTCTTGAATATACGTAGAAGGATTTCCCCTTCTGTAAATAAACTTGGTTACAGCCCCAAACTCAAAGACTTCTGATAATGGTAGTAACCATAGTCACTCATTAAGTGTTGTTCAGGGATGATCTGTACTGTTACAACTCTTCTTATGTTTCTAAGCAATCTATATTAACATTCCTGGAAAATGAATGCAATACACATTCTTTTGAGTTAGTCACTGAACCACAGAATTAAATTAAGCTTGCTAGTCTGTTTTTCCTTCTGTTAAATAAACTCATAGAGTATGAAAAGTGTTTAAATAAAGGTTTCTTAACATAGGCGGTAGGTTTTTCCATCAACAGATGATGATTATTTTCCTTAATTAACTAGTTTCAGCTTAAACATTAATACACATCTTTACAGTTGAATAAACTTTATTTTTCAGATTTCAATTCTCAAAGCTCTTTTCCCAAAGAGCATTAAACATCCTTTAGATTTTTATGGATTTTTCCAAAGGCAAAAGACTTTTAAGAGCCAGTGGTTCAAATCTAAAAACTTTGGAAAGAAAATGTAAAGTTTTAAGTGAAAGATTTTGTGTATGAGAAATTTATGCCACAAGATTGCTTGTTAGATTGCCAGAGACCTGATGGGGATTTGCTGATAAAAATAGGAAGAACAACTCGGCTCTTCCAACTTCCTTGGCTGGGCTTACATAGGGGATGTAGTTATCTATTTCACTGGAGGCAGAATTTTATCAATTAACTGAAAAAATGCTCTCTTCTCTAGATTTTAGGGCTGTATTCTTTGCTTTTGAGAGATTTATTTACAAGTCAAACTTGAGTTGAGAGTGCTTCATTTTTTTTTTTTTCAAAATATTTTGGGGAAAATAAAAGTGAGTGTATTGACAGTTTCTTATTCCTGTGTAAGTCTGCATTTAAACAGTAAAGCAATGCTGTTGGCTCTCACTCTCTTTAATTTTCTGCTTTTTTTGTTATTTGTAGAATGGGTTTTTTTTTATTATTTTGGTGTTACTTGTTTGTATAAATCTGTTTTTAGTTTTTGAAGACTATCCAAAATTCAGTCTGATTTTTAAGCATCTGGCATGTGGCAGTGTTTCACATTACATTTTTAAAATATGAAAGTACGAATTATTCCTTTTTTTATTTTTCTATACTGTGAGCTTTGTTAGTCACTGACAAATTGTTTTCCAACCCTACACTAGAAGCTCCCTACTTCTAACAAATGTTCAATGAGTCTTGAATGACTTCTTAATTTAAAACAACCAGACCTATTTTTGCTTCTAGTTTAAGTTATTACTTAAAATAATTATTGGAAATCTGAATTATCTTCCAAAAAGTAATGAAGTACTTTATTTTTAGAACTAGCTTAATCTTTTATTTTTATTTTACTTTATTTTTTTTTTCAATAAATTCGTAGGAAAACTCAGGTTGGAAGAGACCTCAGGCAGTTGCAGAATCATAGAATGGTTGAGATTGGAAGGGACTTCTGGAGGTTGTCTTGTCCAGACCCCCTGCTCAAGCAGTATCTAGTCTCCAACCTCCTGCTCAAAGCCATGCCAGCTGTGAGGTTGCTTAGGGCTTTATCTTGTGGTCTTGAAAACCTCCAAGGATGCAGACTGCACAGCTGCCCTGGGCAAACTGTTCCACTGCTTGACTGTCATCAGGATGAAAAAGATTTTCCTTCTATCCAGACTTAAACTCTTAGAATCATAGAATCATAGAATTAGTGAGGTTGGAAGGGACCTTTAAGATCATCAAGTCCAACCGTTAACCTACCCTGAAGAGAGGAAAAAAACAAACAAACAAACAAACAAAAAAAAAAAACAACCAAAAAACACCCCAAAACAAACCACCACCCACCCACTTCTAAACCATGTCCCTAAGCACCTCATCTACCCTTTTCTTAAACACCTCCAGGGATGGTGAATCCACCACCTCTCTGGGCAGCCTATTCCAATGTTTAATAACCCTTTCAGTGAAAAAATACTTCCTAATATCCAATCTAAACCTGCCCTGACATAACTTGAACCCGTTTCCTCTTGTCCTATCACTTGTCACCAGGGAGAAGAGGTCAGCTCCCATCTCTCTAAAACCTCCTTTCAGGTAGTTGTAGAGGGTGATAAGGTCTCCCCTCAGCCTCCTCTTCTCCAGGCTAAACAACCCCAGATCCCTCAGTCGTTCCTCATAAGGTTTGTCCTCCAGACCCCTCACCAGCTTAGTAGCCCTTCTCTGGACACGCTCCAACACCTCAATGTCCTTCTTGTAGTGAGGTGCCCAAAACTGAACACAGTACTCGAGGTGAGGCCTCACCAGTGCCGAGTACAGGGGGATGATCACTTCCCTAGTCCGGCTCACCACACTATTCCTGATGCAGGCCAGGATGGTGTTGGCCTTCTTGGCCGCCTGGGCACACTGCTGGCTCATACTCAGCCGGTTGTCCACCAACACCCCCAGGTCCTTTTCCGCTGGGCAGCTTTCGAGCCACTCTGCCCCCAGTCTGTAGCGCTGCATGGGGTTGTTGTGACCCAAGTGCAGGACCCGACACTTGGCCTTGTTGAACCTCATACCATTGGCCTCAGCCCATCTGCCCAGCCTGTCCAGATCCCTCTGCAGAGCCAATCTACCCTCAAGCAGATCAACACGCCCTCCCAGTTTAGTGTCATCTGCGAACTTGCTGAGGGTGCATTCGATCCTCTCATCCAGATCATTGATAAAGATATTAAAGAGAGCATAAAGATATTAAAGAGAACAAATCTTGTTTCAGCTTATGTCTGTTGTCTATCCTTCTGTCATCATGCACCATTCTGAGGAGCCTGGCTTTGTCTTTGTGATCACCTCCTCGCAGATACTGTCAGGTCCTCAAGCAGTCTGTTCTCCAGGCTGAGCAAGCCTTCGTCCCTCAGCCTCTCCTGATGGGAAAGGTGCTCCGCGCCCTGACTATCTTAGTGCTTCTCTGCTGAATTCACTCCAGTTTATTGCTATCTCTCTTCTCTTGGGAGCCCCAACACTGGATGCTGTATTCCAGGTGTGGTCTAATAAGTGCTGAGTAGAGGGGGGATAATCCCTTCCCTTGGTACATTGGCCATGCTCCAGTTAACACTGCCAAGGATACTGTTGGATTTCTTTTCTGCCAGGGCATACAGTTGGCTCATGTTCAGTCCTGCTAGAATTTGCTTATTTTTCAATGGTATTGCCATGGCATGATTATATATTCTCTACTCTGCTGCCAAGCCAAAATTTTCCACTACTAGCTCAAAAAAATTTGGTTTTCCTTACTGGATTACTTATGTTAAACCCAATTATGTATTGAAGAAATTAATCTTCTGTGTTTGGTGTAGTCAGAAATGATAAAGCTTACAGTGGTTGTGTCATTTCAGAGCCTTAACCAGCTTATGGGCAGCAGGGACTCTTTCTAGCAAGGAAAACTCTATGTTGAGATCCAAGAAACTCTGTTTTTAAATGTCTGTGTCAGTTTGCCTTATTCTGCTAACTTCTTTCTTCAGTAACACACACTAGATGACCTAAAGGCTTCAGTGACTTGCTGTGATGCTCACTGTCTTAAATCAACAGAAACTTAACAATTAAGAACAGTTAAACTTTCTCAAAAACATGAATTTGAGAATATTCCTGACATGAAAGTGAACTGAGGTGTCTGAGATCCTCCTTTGTGATGAGAGAGTGGTGTAATAAGGCAATTCCCTAGCACTGAGACAAAAAAACAAAGGTGGTGTGTTTTTTTTTTTGGGGGGGAGAAGGGAGTCAATTATGGAAAACAATTAGGGTATTTAAGATAGTTTTGGATAACTGAAAAATAAAACAATAAACAACTCTGGTGTATTTATAAGTAACGCTGCATCTGTGAGTGTTGTCCTCAGAATTCAGTTTTTAATAGTGATCCAGGGAATTTTTAAATTAAAAACCTCATTTCTGAATTCCATTAAAGGCATTTACTGTAATTCATAAAGTACAGCTCTTAAGTACTTAAAAAAAAAAAAAAAATCCATGCACACGTTTCTATCCTAATAGCAATTAGTTCTATTGACTAACATTTGCCATCTGCTTGAAGTATGTTAATGTTCTGGCTCTCATTTTAAGTGTCCTTCATCTTCCAACCTTGTATTGCAGAACTTTACCACATTCTGTGTTCTGCCCATGACAGACCTGTAATATTTTTCCCATTGTTCCCATGCTTTATTTCACACCGTGCTATATGAAGGGTGCTGCTCTCAAAGCAGCTGATGCCAACTTACCTGTTCTTATCCCTCAGGTGTCAGATTAAGAAAAATGAAAGTTTAAAAACAATAGTCCACTATGAGTTAATATCTACTGAGTTACTACTTGGTTTTACCACCAGTCATTGTTTCCACGTTCCCCTTCCCTCTCTCTGTGTCCTTTTGAATGTAGACTATATAGCATTCTGGACAGAGCATATGTCCTGGAGAAACTAATTTAAAAAATTGGAGCATACAGAAAAAGTAGCTGCTGCGTGAGAACAATAGGGTTTTCCTTGCAGCTTAAAAGAATAAACATTTTTACTTCTGTACGAGTTCTATTAGCAATAAACAATTTTGGTGATGTTATGTCATGTATGTTTTATAGCATCTCATGATGGCACTGAAGATTCTGGATGATGTTACAGTAGTACTTAAGTTTATATTGGTTTTGGAGCAATATTTTATTTTTTTCTTACTTTCGAGATACATATTTTATACTTGTAGAATGTAGACTTTGCTACAGTTGTACAGTACCTGTTTGTAGTGGAAAAATGAAGGACTACACCACCTGTTTCATCCACCAATAGATACTTCTGTTCCAATATAGAGCTAACTAGTCTACATTCCAGACAGCAGAAATATAACTACACATCCAAGTATGATCCAATTCCAGTAACTTCTAACAGGCAGTATTTTCCTACAGATACAATGTCTGAAAGTCTTTCATAGGATGACACAAGTGGAAAAATAATAGATTTTTCTGAAAAGGTGTTTTCTTCCCTCACTAGTTGAGGTGCACTGAAAGCTCTTGGTAATTGAATCCAAAATGCTTTCTTATGTCTTGTTAAGTACTATCACTTATTTAATATACGTTAGGTACATTCTAAGAAATGTGGTATCCTAAAAGTATTAGGCTTGTTCATTGTATTTCAAACATACGTTTCCCACTTATGCCACTCTTAATCTACTAAAATTTGCGTAATGAAGATAAAATTTCTATGGATTTAAATCAAGAGAACAAATCTGAAAGTCTGAATCTAAGCAGAGCTAGACTAATGTATTTGTCCTTCTTGGAAAGAAGAAGCTGTGATATAAAAGAACTGCATGTCTCATGCATGCAGGGCTGGGTTTAGTATTGTAGAATATTATTTATTTATTAGATCTTGAATGCAAAACCCAAAGTGCTTTTCCTGTTGGGATAAAATACCATTGATGCTGAAGAAATCACTCTGTACTTTAAGGGTTTTTTCCTCAGTAGGTCAGCATTCTTAAACAGACTAAAATTAAGGCTAACATTTTCTTACTACTCTTTTACAAGTGTTTATAAGCTATGAATTTTAAAACTGTGAAAATGAAATCCTATTGTGAAAAGGAGGCTGTTACGTTTGATCTGTAATAAAAAGTAAGTTTTAAAAGACTTGTCACAGAAAACAAAGCACAATGTTTAATGAACATGACCTCTGGGGGTCATCTGGTCCACCCTACGTGCCTCCAAGGAGGGTCACCTACACCAGATTGCCTAGGACCATGTCCAGACAGCTTTTGAATATCTCCAAGGATATGCCAATATACCAGGATATATAAAATCCCCCCTGAGCCTTCATTTCTTCAGGCTGAACACTCCCAGCTCTCTCAGCCTTTCCTCATAGGAGAGATGCTCCAGTCCCTTAATCATCTTTGTACCTTTTGTTGGACTGTCTCTAGCATGTCCATGTCTCTCTTGTACTGGGAGCCCAGAACTGGACACAGTACTCCAGGTGTGGCCTCACCAGTGCTGAATAGAGGGGGAAGATCACCTTCCTTTACCTGGTGACAATGATTTGTCTAATGCAGCCCAGATACCATTTGCTGCCTTTGTGGCACAGGCACATTGCTGCCTCATGTTCAACTTGGTGTCCACCAGGACCCCCAGGTCCTTTTCTGCTATGCTGTTTTCCAGCTGGGCGGCTCCCAGCATGTACTGGTGCCTGGGGTTGTTCCTGTACAGGACTTTGCATTTCTCCTTGTTGAACTTCATGAGGTTCCTGCCAGCCCATTTCTCCAGCCTGTCCAGTTCCCTCTGGATGACAGTATGACCTTTTGGCGTATCAGCCACTTGTCCTAGTTTTGTGTCATCAGCAAATTGTTGAGGGTACGCTCTGTTCCATCATCTAGATCATTAATGAAGATATTAAACAGGACTTGACCCAGTATTGACCCTGGAGTTTACTGCTAGTTACCAGCCCGGAGCTTGAGGCTCACAGATGAGCAGTTTTACATAATTTATTGAAACTTCCACAGGAAGTTTTGTGGGGATTTCATATTATTGACAATCATGTTCCTGACAAGATACGTGTATCTCTTCAGCAATTGCTTACACCCCATTAGTCTCTTAAACATTTAAAATAGTAGAGACCTATAGCTAATTGGTTTGCAGGGAATAACACAGTTTGATATAGTCTGTGGAAGATGATGCATAGATATGGACTCTGTGGATAGATGTTTACAGGGGAAGATCCTATTTGATCTGCAGTAGGTCAGAGGCTTATCAAGGTGAAGTTATACTTGGCACGTTATATTATGATGCTGGATTGAGGCATGTAATGTTTTTTTGGAACAGAACAAGTTACCCAAAAGAGACTATGGCCTTTAAAACCAATGGATATAACTTTAAAATCAAGGTAGAAATAGATCATTTAAAGGTAAAGGGGTAGTCTGGACAACTCGGTTAGCAAAGGAATTGTTTACATGAGAGATTGCTTTCTGTGCTACATCATTTGTTTTGCCAGGTCTGGATGGTGAGTATGGTAAAGACTGCTAGTGATTTTTTAGTAGTATGGTTAATTAGTCTATTTAATATATACATTTCAGTTTTTCATAGTATTTTTCATGTGACGGTTTTAGAATAAACTAAAACAAGAAAATTGACCAGTCTTTATCAAGAAACAATACTAGATAGCCAGTTAAGTAAGAATTAGATCTTTCTTATGCTTCACATATGTTAGAGTCTTATACTTTCTTCAATCTTTAATCAAATCATAATAAATATTTTGTGCTTTCCTATTGAAATCAGTTTTTTCATGTAAGCAAGGTCAGTTGTTATGTGGTATTAGGAAAAGTAAATATATTTTTGCTTAGATTAAGGAAAGATCACTTGTGTTTATTCCTTTCTTCAGTACTTGACTTTATAAAATGAAGGAAGAAGAGATACTAAATGTTGCGAATGATATTTCAGTTTTGTCACTTTTGTGGGCCTTTCAGTGATCTGTAATTGTATAGTCTTTCTCAAGTTATGATTTGTGTCTTATTCTGCAAGCTGTAATAGTAAAATGACTAGATGGACTGTTATGGAAAAAAATTACCTTTGTTTGTACTCTAAGATTATTTTTAAGGTTATTCCATAAAAACTGAATTCTGGGCAGTACTTATGTGCCCTTTAATGTAGTTTCAGCATACTACTGACTTCACATATTAGTCTTTGTAACTTATTTTTATTTAACTAATGAGAATTGGTATCTTTGTTCAAACACATTGCTTCTATTTGATCCTGAGCACATACAGGTTTGTGTATTTGGGACCAGAGTCACAAATCCTCTTCTGTGTTATAAAGGCTAATATAGCTGGTGTCTGTGGTGGAAAACTTATTTTTCATAAAGTTTAACAAAAACTGTGTCAAGGACATCTTGCTTCTTAGCTTTTTTTTTTCTTTTTGTTTTCTCTACTAGTAAATTCTTAAATAGCTGGAGTTGCTCAAGAGTGACCATCTGTTCTCTTTCCAATAGAACAGTTCATCCTTGTATTTCCCCTTGAGTTGTCAGTCCTTAGCAAACTCAGAATTCAAACTATGCATTTTTTTTTTCTTTTTTACCTTTAATTGCTCACATTGATCTCAGCTGGCACTGGGTGTATCTTTAAAAATAAATCGCCTTAGTTTTGTTCTGTCATAACTGTAAAATATGTATTGTCTCCATTATTATTTCAGTTATGTATTTTGTCCTACCAGATTGTGTTACTTAATGTAGGGTAATTTTTCTTGTTGAAATATTTATTTATTTATTTAAATTTGGCCTTTTTTGTTACATAACCTCGTCTTTGCTGTTTTTAATCCATTTTGCAAGCTTTTTTTCCCCCTTCGCATTTAGAGTTAGAGGCACAAAACTGAAACAGTATTTTTAATAGACTTTGTAGAAGTGATAAACAAATTTAAGTCTCTTGTCATTCTTATTTGTATCCAAGCATTTGTATTTAATATCATATCTAGAAAATTCTTTCCATAAATCATGTTCAGTTGTTTCTATAAAATATATTTCATGTTATTTCCATCAAAGCTAAACAGGTTTGTAATGTCATCTTTAGTGTTTGGTTAATGCTGCCGAGGTTCTCAGTGTTTTTGAAACTTGCTGCATTTTCTTCTGCCATAAGAAACTTCTGTTCAGTGGTGTACTCTGGGAGTAAAAATCTGGCAAGTCATCCTCCCAAAACAGTGTTCTGCTTTCCCTCGGGTTGTTTTTTGTTTTTTGGTTTTTTTACTTCCAAGGTAAATCTGTGCCTTGGCAAACCTATGCCTACTGCCTGCTTCCTGCATCCTCTATTCTATTTATGCCGCCTACAAACAGAATCCAGTCACTCTCAGGAAATTAGAATTCTTTTTTTTATGCATATACCCATATATATATATAAAAAAATGAATATCTAGAAAGAAACTCTGTTCAGTCTTGAAGTGGGACTAATAGATTTGCAAAAGGCATCTTTCCACTGTGAAGAATCTCACAAGAGCTGCTTTTGCATTTGAAGAGTGGGAAGAGGAAGGATTCACTGAATAAACATTTGTCCCTGTACAGTACCATCAGCTGGTGGTGTTGTACAGCAATTGTTGTACAGCAATTGTTCTCGCTGGACAGGATTGCTGTCCTATCACAGGAGACTCTCCTTTCTTCATAGCGCAGGTAAAGGAACTAATTGCATGTTTTGTTTAAAGCAGAAGAGTCAGAGGCTGGATATTTCCTGTATCTGTTGCCAGCAAAATCTCTGTCAAGGTTATGTGGAGTCTCAGTTGATTGGCTGTTACTAAACTTGATTTGAAATACCTGCAAAAGTAGCTTTTACATGAAAATGCTCATTTATCACTACAAAAAAAAATTCATTAAAAACATGGATTCATACAAAACTTTTCTGTTTCAACAACTTTCATTTTCAAACTTACAAACATTTAAAAAAGTTATCAGTAAAATGTTTTGTTGTGACTTACACAAACAAAACTTTTTTCCTAGTTCATAAATTTCAGTTAACGAAGAGTTGATTTTTTTTCCTTTAGATTTGAAACAGAACTTCTTCAACACAATTTGCTGAGATGGGAAAAACATTCCCATCCAATTCTAGTTGTTATTGTTTTCTTGTTAGTCAAAGACAGTCTCAGGTTCTCAGCTGACTAAATATGGATTGTCTACTTTTTTTTTAATTACTTTCCCCTCCAAAGAAATCGGTTATAGCTGTGGGATAATAATCCCTTTCTATGTTTTTACTTTTGTATGTAATACACTGATCTTCCACATCTGTGCTTGAGATCTGGCATCGGAAAAGTTCCAGATGAGTGTACTTAGAGCTAAAACTGTATGGCAAGCTTGAGGCAGTAATGCTAGACATCCTTGTTACGATTAATCGCCTTCATTCTCCCATTAATGTTTTTACGTTTTAAAATAGGAAGTTTTCTTCAGGTTTCGTTTTGTTATTTTATCTAGTTCTGAAAGTTTGACTGTGTTTCTTTTTCTATGCACATCCAGAAACTAAGAAAAACAGTCTCTATCAAGATTTCAAGATTTCTTGCCAATACTTTCATTTCTAGGAGTGGATCTGAACAGATATTTCACTGATTGCCTTTTTCTCATGTACATATGTAATTTTTTTTATGCTTCTCTAGAGTTACTTCATAATTTCTTTGCAACTTTCATCAGCTACACATACTGTTCAGTAGTTCAAAAGTTAGCTCTTTAGGACTTCACTGTAATATTGTGGAAATTTGTGTATTTAAAACTGGAATACATTGCAAGTAATTAAAGACTACCTGTCACGTGTACAATTAAGGCTTCTTAAAGGCTTTCTATTTGTAAAAAGGTTTCTTCAGAGAGTTTTGTTAACCTAAATTTCAGCTAATAAGGTATAGAAGAAAATGTGGTGTCTCTATTCCAGGTCAAAGAACGAATGCTGCACTTAACTATTGCACTTTAATATACATATTAATCTCAAACATTTGTTTAAAATTCAGATGTAGTGAATCAGCCTTTACAAAGGCTGATAACGCAGTTCTGTGTTGTTACACAGATGTTACAAGGCACAATTGCTTGTTGTTTGCATGGAGTGGCTTTCCTGGGTAAAGTTCTCCCTGTGCAGAGTCTGAGCAAATTAAATCTTCTGGAAACTAAAACAGATCTTAGTGTTCAGATTTTGTGCTTGATCTTAGCACATAGATGAATCCATCCTTGTAGAAAGAGGGGAGTGTTGTTGAGACCTTGTGGATGCTACAAGTTCAGCAACAGCTGCTATCGCCTTGGGACCAGCACAGAGAAAAATGCTAGCAAATTTTTATTTAAAAAGAGTGAATAATGCACAAATTATTTTATTTTCTTTTTCTTTTTTTTTTTTAGATTCATCAGATGGAAGTCTAAAAGCTTCTACACATCATGGGGCAATAGATGTTTATGTCAGTCAATTAAGAAAAGTGGATCTGAAATCCCAGAAAGGTTAGCAAACTAAAACAAATATTTTTTGTGGCAGATTATGATGTAAAAGAAAAGCAGGTAAGGGGTTTTTTTGTTTATCTGTTTGGAAAAAATGAGTTTGTGATTGTTGATTATCTACATTCTTTTTACCTCATTATTAGAAAATGTGTATAAATACTTATAGTACAGTAGACTCTGTAAGGGGCAATGATACTTAAAATGGATTACAGATTTATTTTTTTTTTATTTTTCAATACTTTCTTTTTTTCCTGGCAATCTACCCAGCAGAATTCTGCAGAGTTGACTTGGATTACAATCTTCATTTTGCCTTGAGCACAGTTTACTCCATCGTGCCGATATATGTATGTGCAGAGTGACAACCATCACATTTACATTTCTTTTTCCTGCCTTTTCCTGGTGAAATGTCCCGTTATTGAAATTGGAAGGCAGAAAAACAAAGATGAGGGGGCCTTACCCTACTATTCTTCCTTTTTTCTCCGGATTACTCACTAGAATTTCGCATCTTAATTAAGAACTCGCTCCTGAAGTTGGATTCATAGTTTTACAATATCATATCTTCTGAATGGCAAATAAGAAAGCCCAAAGCATCTTCTTAGTCCTAGTTTTGAAAAAAAAAAAAACAACCCCAAAACCTACAGCATTTCCATAGTTGATTTTACCATCATGTCAGACACTTCAGGTGGTTTAAATGAACATGGTATTTAGTACCCTTCTCTTGTTGCCTGTGCCCTATTAAAACCTAGCAGTTACTCAAAAGGGCAATAGTGAAAGAACTGCATTGAAATCACATGTGTGCCATTCTTCTGTACAAGCTATTCTGGTTCCATTGGTGCAAAGAAATTTATTTTTATATTATTTCCTAGTTACCTTTTGAATCCCTTAATACTAAGTTACTTCTCTTTGAATTAGTAGCAAGGAGGAATATATTTCATAAAAGCTAATTAATGTTATTTTCAAAACATTGCCTGACATCTCTTCTGGCAGCACAGTTTAGTAAAGGCAAAGTTGATGAAGTTCTGTTTTCATTTACCCTGTAAATTCAGAGTAACTGCTGACAGCTGCAGCGTAGAAAATGTCCCATTCGTGATAAATTAGCTGCATGTGTGTTGGATTTTATGAGTCACATTACTGAGCAACTCTCCAAGGAGGACCCAAAGATGAAGACCTTTTCCCTTTCTTATCCTAAGGCTTTTGTGTATCCAGCAAAATTTAGGCTTAAATTATAGACAGTTATTTGTTTATCAGGACTGTCATAGGCAAGTGATTCTGCTGCATTTAAATTGCATAGCTAGCGTTGTTTTGTGACTGCTACTTAGTTGTTATAACATCAGTTTCCTTAACATGTTCTGCTTCAGCTTTTGGGGTGTATTTAAAGAAACTTTTTTATGTTTTTCCAAGGTGAATTTTGGAATTGGGCAAAAACTAGGGATCACATATACAGAAAGTGTATTCTGAATTTTGGTAGGTGGTTGTTTTAATGTGTAGGGTGCAGCTTCCAAACATTGTGACTGAGTAATTCCAAATTTGGCTAACATGGGCAGATTGGGGGCCCAGCATTTGCCTTCAGTCTGATGCATAGAAGCACATATTTAGGGAAAGCAGAAGTCGGAATTTCTGTTTTTAATCTCAAGGGTAGAATTATTCAGGCCACCGAAGCTGGACTTTTGCTAGTAGTTTACATTTTAGTGATACATAGTCTAAACAGGTTAGTCACTTTTGAGACTGCATCTGTTCAAGGATGTGAACGACTGGCCCTGTGTGGTAAAGCAAAGACAATTGCGAGTGTTAACTGTACGTAAGTGGCATCTCATCGTTCCAGAGGAGCAGTTCTTTCATAAGGTTGCATGTAGTGGCTGGATTAATCATCAAATCTGATCCCTTGTCCTTACTCCGGAATGTAAATATGCAACTAGAAGGTGACACTAAAGTCGTAATACTTGTGAAATCTATTAGATTTGCTTCCCTTGACCAGTCCTGTAATAAGATCCTCTGCCAAGAGCTGTTGCTAGCAGCGTATGTCAATGTTCATGTCTGTCAAAGAAATACTGTGATACCATTTTCTATATGTGACATACAGTATTCTGGTTATGATAAATGAAGATATCTTCATATATCCTTCAGAGACCAAAAAAGGCTCTTAAAAAAAAAAATAACCAAAAAAACCAAAAAACCACCAAACCAAAAAACCCCCAAACAAATGATGATTTGATTCAAGTGTGCTAAATAACGGCCTGTTTCACGCTTTGATCTCGATGTTAAACTAACTTGCTTTCATTTAAATTGATACCAGGTTCAATTACAGTCAAGGTACCTGCCTCTCTCAAAGCCTATTTACAGTTATCTGGAAGAAAAGTGGATGTGAGCTCAGAGATACAGTTAAAAGAAACACAGAGTGCCTCCAAAGATGACCACGTAACTATAAGTGGTAAGGCTTACTAATCTTGGCTTCCAATACATGTCTGTCTGGCCTTAGTCAAAGGCATCTACGTTTCCTTATGAGTTTATTGCTCTTGGCTTCTTCTTGTTTCATCTGTTTCAGGTTCAAATGTTTACTTGTACCATTGTACTCCCCATGTTACTAGATGACTTTTTCATTTTGTGTGGTAAATGAGTTGTGAATCCAAACAACTGTTTCTCTAACAAAAGTCTTAGAGCCAAATTCATCCTCAGCATTATTCCGAGGAATCTGTGGGAGGTGATCCAGGGCTGAATTTGACCCATTGCTTTGTTGGACAGACAGTCACATAAAATAAATTGCTAGGGAATGTCTATTAAAAATATAATGAAAAGTTTTCTCTGTCTATCTCTGTTGGGTGGAAAGGGGCCATAAAAGGGGTATATGGCATATTTATGAATGTACTGTATAAATGTTAAACAGTGCAGGATAGGCTGAGAAATTACAGGTGGGAGATAGCTAGGAGAAAAGCAGAAGAAGCTGGAGCATGGAGGAATAGAGTACATGGAAAGGTGCCTGCGATTACTGGAAGCATTCTTCTAATGCATTTAAAATTGAACTCGGGAATCCCAAGTCTTGCAGTTTCCTGCTTTAGAAAACAGTTTTACAATTCATTGTCAGGGTGTGTATTTCTCTCCTCCTCTCCAGACGTGTCTATCTAGAAGTTGTTGCTGTTACCAATTACTTAGTTTACTCAAGAGGAAACACTAACGTAATGTGTCTGAAGGCTCCAGCTTTGTTTTTGAATGTGTTATGTCAGTATGACCTGATAGGATAGCAGATTGGGTGAGGCTTTGAGTTTTTCTTTGGTTTTAAACCTCAGAAAATATGCACAAGGCTTATTTTCTGCCCCCATGTAAGATGATCATCTCAAAGTCAGGAAATGTTAGAAGTATATGTACAAAATTATAATATGTAGCCTTCTTATATAAAATAGTCTTGAAATGTGTAGGTGTACCTTTTCCTGTCTTGAACAGTAACTAGCACTTAAATTTACTAGTGGCTATTAAATACATTTTTTTCCATTTTTTTTCAAAACTATGTTTAGAAGTTCTCAGGCTAGAAACCTGTGGAAGGACCCTAGATTCCAGCAAGGCTCTGTGGGATGAATTGCCTCAGCAGTAAAACAACACATCTCCCAGTGAATGAGGACCACTAGCCAGTCAATCCTCTTGTAACTCTGGCAACATTAAAAATAAGAGTGATGTCTCAAATATACGCAGCTGAATGGCTTCTCTGGTTTCATGACCCAGTCATTGTTTATGTAGGACAGTCATCGCTGAAGTGGATGCAATTTTTCAACCCACTGTTCTGTATGGAAATTATCTTGGTGGCTGAGGCCGAAAGCAGCTCTAGTTAACCCTCAAATATACAAACCCCCAAGGCATGGAAATCATCAAGAATTATGCAGACACAACAGCATTAAGCCACTGATTTTTCAGGTGTTTAAAGAGGTTACAGCATTGCACAAAAAAAATTATTATGATCAATTTAGATCTATAATAAGGTGGATGAAAAATAGGCCCTGGAATGGATTTTCTGCAGAATACAATTCAGCTAAACTGGTGCTGGCCTGAAGTAACATATCTTCATCTGTCTTTGTACCTGGCATTAAGCTTTGCTGAGTGTTTTCTCACATAATGTAACAAATGGTTTATAGCATCTCTCTCCTCCTTTTTCTTTACTGGTCAGTAAGAAGCAACAAACCTGAAGAGAGATGAAGTAGTTGGTTTTAACGTGTGTTTTGTTCCTTTTCTTACCCTTCTGGAAACAGTGCCTCCCCTTTCTTTGCAAAGTCAGTAACATTCCTTTGGCACGGCAAGGGAGATGTGTCCTGCTTCTCCTTCTCTTTACCTTATCCCATGGGGACAGTGTATTCTTTCTGCAGGCCAAGCACTTCTCCCCTCATTCTCAACAATTTCTTCGTTGATATTTGAGAATTTTCTTGTACAAGTAGATTATGAAATAGTTAAAAATCATTTAATATTGTTTCTATATCATGAAAACATTATACACTCGAAGTTTTAGGTACAGAGTGTATAGCTGTCCTGCTGCTGCCACTAAAGAAATATAAAATGGAGAGAAAAGAGGGGGTTTGCCAAGTGGAAAAAAGCTCTCTATCACAACAGCATGGCAGTTTAGATTTTTATGCTTCTGAGCTCAAAGGTTAGTTTAAAAATAGATTAATTTTCAGAAACTGGCCAGTTCTCATGTGGATAACACAGGAACTGGCTGCTTTCAGGAAGCTTTACTTGCCTCTGGGAATATTGTGAGAGATGTCAGAGAGGAGGCTCTCCAGTGGAAGACAGGTTAGAGTTCTGTGAGTTGAGCAAACATGCACCTAGTCTGTCACCTGCTCTAGGAAAGACTTCTTTACTGCTGTTACAGCAGTTATGGTGTATGTCATCACCTTGCTTCATGGCACCCATTTCCATGTTGAGTGGGGAAGCCAGTACACTACAATCCCGCAAGCGGTCACATCCAGGGTTTCGCAAGATAGCCAAGGAATAGAGCGGGATTTAGTCAAAGCAAGATGATGAAAGCCTTGAGTGAACGTTCTAGAGGCAGAGTGATGAGAGTGTGAAAAGGTGTTTTGCTCTTTTAGAAAAGGAAGGGACTTTCCTGCAAATTTGGGATAGTTGCTGAGAAAGGGAAGGAACTAGAGAGCAGTGCCAGGGAGTGTACTCTTCAGAGTAATTTGCAAGGGTAAGGCATCCGTTTCCATTGACATCAGTAGGCACTCTTGGAAATAGTATGCGTGGTATAATGAAATCTGTTATAAAAACAGATATTTTGTGCTAAGCGCTGGTCTAGCTGTCTAGTTCAAGAGTGTTTGAGTAAAACTCCAGTAATTTCTGATGGTGATCGTGTCAAGGCATTCTTTTCCTTTCCTGGCAAAGAGTGTAGGAAGAGAGGATTCTGCTTAGCCCTTGCTACTCGATGTCTGTGCCTTCCCCATGTCTCCTGGTCTGCCTGTATTCTTAAATCAGCTGATTTAAGAAGCCTGTAGGGATCATTAACTATATCTGGAACTATATATGGTAAGAGGAAGGGTGGCAGGCTAAAAAGTGTCAAATATGCAAGCAGAAAAGGGACTTAGGAGACTGTCATGCCAGAGGGGTTACAAATATTTTGAAGGGCAGGGTTAAAATTCAAGTAATCTTGATTTATATGCTTTTTAGGTCATTTTTCCAATATGTCTTTTTAAGTTCAAAGTACAAAGGTAGGAATAATTACCTGTGTAGTTCCAAAAGGAGGAACAGTTCAATAAAAACATCAGTAAACAGGAAAAAATAATGTTACACAGTTGAAAAAAATAAGTAGTGTATTAACATGACTGTACTGTAAAACTCAAAATAATCCCTTGGCTTTACATGGCATTAGTAATACTTCACTGGAAGGTGTCCAGTTTTGAGTACTGTACTTCAAAAAAGATGTGGACAACTGTAGAGACTCCTAAGGAGAACACATGATCAGAGGCCTAAAAACTTGATTTATGAGGGAAGACTGAAAAAAAAGTGTCGTTTTTGTCTAAAGAAGACTGAGGGAAGATGACATGCACTTTTCCAGTACTTAAGAAATTGCTGCAGATATGAAAGAAATAAATTGTTCTCTGTCCACTGGTGGTAGGACTAGAAATTATGATTTGACCTTACTGCAAAAAAAACCCTTAGCTAAATAGTAGGATAAACTTTCTGGTATTAAGCACTTGTCTGGTGAGGCCATGGGACTGTCAGTACTGCAGATTGTGAAGAACAGGCTAGGCAAGCATGTCAGCTTAAATACAGTGCATCCTCAGGAGGTTGCTTTCAGCCCTGTTTTCTCTTGTCCTAAGTTGATGTGACCATCTGCTCCCACCCACTCCAAAGTAACTCAGAGGAAGGTTATGAGGCATGTGGGCGGATGAATGTGAGGACTAAATGAACGCAGCCACTGGGCACGCTTTTGCCCACTTCCATTGCCAGCTTGTGTGTTGAGAACTGTATTCTTGCTGGAAAAAGTCTTGCAATTGTTCAGAGACTTTCTTTGGATCCTGTAGCTGATGGTGTCAATTTCCAAATCTAATTGTCTGGAATATTACCCTTTTCTTTACACCATGGAAATGTTACGTCTCCAAGTGGTGCCAGGGACTAATCTGATTCCAGATCTTTCTCCATCCCTGGCCCCAGTTCTAGTGCCAAGTTCATATCCAGCAGCAACCTTTGACCTGATGCCATCCATCTGCTTAGTGCCAAGTGAGCTTTTAACTTTGGCAGTCACTTCCTCCATCCGGTTTTCAGCACTTGCATGACTTTCCTTGGTAAAAGACCCACAGCATCACAGGTGCTCTTCAGAGGCTGTGGATGTCTGTCGGTTATTGTGTCTTCCTATTTTTACTTTCTCAAGCTGGCAAACCAACCTCTTTGTATTTTTCTGTCCTTTTACAAAGAACATACTCTTTGGGAATGATTGTCTTCTCCCAAGTTGAGATATTCTTGCTCCTTTTTCATCCAGTGTGACAACAGTTGCAGCAGTTAACAGGATTTTTAGCTTTTGGTACTAATCCCACCCCATCTACAGCACTAGAGCTTTACTGAGCCACATCTGAACAGTGGCTCTCAGAGCCATGCCTTCTGGTGACCGTGCACACAGGTAATAGGGCTCTGTCTTTCATGTTAACTTATGCCTTCCCTCAGATGTCTGTCCTGGGGATGGAGAGGAATCTCCTGTTGTCTTCTGTAACCTCTTTTCTCCTGTGAAAGTTGGGAGGTAGATGTTGCCTCTACCTTATGGGTTGATCCAGCATCCAAGTCTTCTTTTGATCACTAGGAACTCCTTAGATGAACTTCTTCCTCATGTGCCTCTGGAGAGAGTCAGCCTGTCTAATTACCAGATTCCCTTGAAAAGATGGACATTGATACCACTGTCCTGTCTCTGACTTTTTGGATTTCTCTTACTTCAATTCTTTTCACCCTGCCTGGTTCTCCAGGTAGATTGTGGTGAGAAGCACCTTTCTCCTTACAACAATCTCATTCGCTTAGGCATGCACTGAAATAATTACTTTCACATCTATCTGAGGTTAGATTTGGATTCTCCTCTGGAACATAGGGGATTTAGCCACGTGTTTCCTACCTTCAGGAATAACTTACTTGTCACTATTCACATAATGGCTCCTCATCCAGTAGTACTGGCCTATATATAGGCCAGCGGCCTATAAAGTGGTGTGGACTTACCGCGTAGGGTTGCTTCAAAGCCAGTGTGCAAGGAGGGAGCTGACTGCATGAATCTCATACCCTGCATGCAAGTTTTTATAGATGTGTTTCACTGCTTTTGTTACCAGAAGTTCCATATTGTTTACTTTAAGGTAATGTCTGTGTTTTTATCTGCCTGGAGTTCCAGGGTTAAATACAAACACAGCTGAAGGGGGTGAATAACGTGAGGCAAGCAATTTGCCTTTAAAAGGGAAATAACTGAAAGAGCTTGTATTATGTCAGTTTGCTGAAACTTAAGTTTTTTGCTGAAACTTAACAGCTGTCCAAGTGTAGCACTCCTTCTCCCACTGTGCAGCTAACTTGGGTCTGTTGCATTCAGAGTTACGGTTCTGATCCCAGGAGTAACACTATCCACTGCCGTGTCCCTCCCTCTTTTCTCTGTTCTCAAGGCACTTCTTCAAAACTTCACTTCTTTCCTAGAAGCAATTTTTATTGACTCTTTGCCACTAGAATTGAGTGGGAAGAGCTTTGTTTTAGTGTCCCTCTAAACACTGTCCCTCTGTGAAGTCTTGGTCCCTAAGCAGTATCTTAAAAAAACAAACAAAGACCCAGGTTGTATCTGGAAAAGATTACATTCCCTCAAGTCAAATAGAAAGTTCATCCAACTTTTATAAAACACATTAGATGAGATGGTATCCTACAAATTTTTATTGGTTTCAGCTTGCATTTAACTCAAGCTGTTCACAGCCTTTTCGAGATATACCACAGTCCTAACAATACCAGTGAAAATGCTTAAAATATGCTCCTCTTCGTGTGTTTTATGATATGAAAATAGAGCTGTCTTTAACTTCTCTGGTTTCCCGGAAGGCAAGTGAATAAACAGTCAGTACTTGACCGTGTAAAGTTCTGCAGAAGTGTTCTCTGCCTTTAGACACCACACATGGTAAAAAAAACCCTTTTTCCTGGGCGTTAAATTGAAAAAGCGGCCACGGAGCATACCGATGTATCTATCTTCCTCTCTGTTTTTTGTTTGTTTTGTTTTTTTTTTTAAACCTCGTTATTCTCAATCCAGCAGGCTGTTGGCTTTTGTGATTTAACATGCTAGCAAAGTCATCCTCAAAATCCACTTACATTCCCACAGTATTCAGAGTACAAGCAGTGAGTACAGTTAAGACCAAACTGTCATCAGAAGGTCTCCAACTAAACCTTGTTGCTTGATTAGTACCTCATATACAAAGCTGTTTAAACATCTTGATTTGAACCTGCTACTGGCAATAGGTTTAATAACTTCAAAATAGTTTGAAGAGCTTCGTCCCTAGGGAGTGGAACTTGACACTCACTTTCCTGTGAGCAGTTTGATATTTTCTGCATTCCCCTCACAGGCAAATCTCCAAAAGAAGCATAAGGAACAAAACATTTTTCTAAGTTCACATAGCAAATGCAAAATGAGAAACAGAGCTCAGATAACAACTTAGCTTTAAAGCAGCTCTTGTTAATTTGTTTCTGTGTTTCTTCAAAACTCTCTAACTTTTTATCAAAAGCGTAGCAGGGTGTTACCAGTGCATGAAACTGTTCGTTTACAGGGCTGATTCTGTGCTTCAGTGATTGTTCCTTGTACAGAAGTACAAGCCATGGTGACAAAACCATGTGAGAGATGAACTGGGACCAAGCATTCCAATATGCACTTTCTGGAAATATGTTTCTGCCCTACATTTCTTGTGTCCTCTCTCCTTAGGGAAAAAAAAAGGCTGTATATTCAGTGCTGTACAACTCTGTTAAGGGATCAACTGAAATTTTCCTTTGCACTTCTTTGTTAGTTCATTTTTTGACACCTGGAGGCTATTTTCTGTTTAAAATTCAGGCTGATTCAATGTTTTAAGGGCTACCTCTACTTAAAAGATAATTTTTGGTTTTGTTTCTGTTCTGTATTCTCTGATACAATACTATTGCAAATTGATGATTCAGGAAAGCTTTCTGAGGAATCGAAGTTCCATATTTTAACAGATTTCATGTACAACACATTTGTCCAACTTCGTGATCATCCTCATAGATTTAAGTCCATAATTAGATGGGGAGCAAAACTGTGGATTCTGCCTTACAGTAGGAATGATATTGAGACTGAGTATGATTGAGACTGTTGCTGCCTGGAGCAATCGGGAGTGCAGAAATTGTACTAGGACATCCACATGTAGATCCATAAAGGCACGTTGTAGGCTGATAACAAAGGACACTGAAATACCTCTTCATTCAGTGGGAGAACTCCGTCAGTGTTGGACTCCTCTGAAAATCCCATACTTCTAAACAGTACCTCAGCCTGCTAGTGAATTGATGTGGGTTTGGCCCATAACCTTAAATTAATCGCACTTCGAAGTACCAAAGCGCTGAAATGCTATTGAAAAGTTCTGGCACATAGGCTTGAGTTGTGGAAACCGATGCAATGATGTCAGTTGGAGTTTCGCCACTGGTTTTGACATGGCCAAAATTTAACTTCAGCTGCGTTACAGGTCAGAGCAGAGCATGTTTGCAAAGTTTCTTCAGATTCTGCTTCCCTGCCATCCCTCATGCTATTCCAGGCTCAAATTAGTTCTAAACTTAGAACTTGCTCAGTCACACAAACGCTAAAGTAATAATAAAAGATATTTTGTAAAGATAAACTAAAGTGAAGGCTGATCTTGTGATAAAGGCACTGATTTGGAACACAGAAGATCCCAGTTTAATTCCCAATTTGGGCATAAATCTTCTGTATAAATTTGGAAAGTCGCTTATTCTCTCTTGGCCTCAGTTTCTTAATTGTAAAATTAAGAATTCCTTTGTCTGATATACAGTGAGCATGAGCATGCATACGAAGTTTATGTGAAACATGTAAGAAGACAGACACATCTTGGGGTGGGTGGTTTTTTAGCCCAATATCATAAGAAAGCAGTAATAGTAGCAATGTGTTTGGTCATCTGGAAAATCAGGTCTTACCCATGTCTCTTTTTCATCTTTATTATAAACATGGAAACTTTTCAAATTACTTAGTCAGATTAATGTCCAATGTAGACGTATTTCCTAGCCCACTGTCATGGTTTGGGCCAGATTGGCCACTCAGGTGGAAATAATAAAAACTATGGTACTATATAATAAAACAACATAACTTTTTTGTAATAACATATTATGGGAACTGAGGTTAATGCAAAAAAATATCAGGAATGAAATATCAGAAGCCCCTGTTAAAAATGTATAAATTCTACCCAATAAAAGTCTTATAAGTATTTCTAGGGGGCCTGAAAAAAAAGGCAACGTGAAGATGATAAGTTTACTGTGTGTCAAATTAAACTAAACAGACCTCTCTTTTCCAGGTCACATGAATCAAAGGAATGAAACAGACAAATGGATTAAGGCTGACACACAAAATGGCAAAGTATGTCTTAAAAGCCAAAGCTGGATCCAGTCTGTCAAGCTGAAGAGTTCTTAAAGGTGAAATGCCAAAGAGATTAAATCAAGAAATTGTAAAGGAACATTCTGTAAAATTATGAAACTTTGTTGATGCATATTCTTAATATAAGAGAGGAACAATACTAAAAATGAGGGCATTTAAGCCAAGATTTGCCCGTGACAGTGGCTGGTGCTTAACAGGTCTGGTTTACTTTTAGTGCCTTTTAGGAATGACAAGAACTTACATATTTAGAATTTGTATAACTTGACCCGTTTACCATGTCAGTTTAAAAGCTGGTAACTTTCAAACAAAAGTTTGGAGCCATCACTTAAAAATAAAAAGCATTTTCAACATCTGGTATTTGAAAATATAAAAATTTACTTCTAAGATGACATGCTCTGCAAGCTATTTTATATTTTTAAATTAAATGTCTCAGTACTGTGGGAATTCTACTGGTTTATGCAAAGTGCAGAGAATTTTCTTCAACCAAATTATTTGCATCATGGGTAGGATAAAACCACTTTCAGAACTGTAGTTCTTACTCAGTCTTCTTGTTTGGTGTTTGACCCCTAAACAGATTCTGCCGTGTCAATGGGTACTGTATGTGTTAAACTTTGTATATGACATGACAGAACTTGCTCCATGTCATCCTGAACCACTTATTTGTGGATAGAAATAAGAATTCTAGCTATGTCTACCACTGTTTGTCTGCAAAGAAAAGCTTTTAAAAATAAATACTCAAAAGTGCGATGGATCTGGCTGATTTCAAGGAGGAACACTCCACCAACTGGACTTCAGATAAGAGTCTACATGAACATTCCCCTAAAGTAAAAGCAGCCAAAGAAGGGAAGTGTTGGCCTAATAAATGAGAACTGTAATCTTTTTATTTGATACATTTCCAGTGATTTACCATCAGCCTTGCGTGATGGGACTGTAAGCTCTTTGAGGCAGAGAGGCAGAGGAGGGAGGTGAGGGAAGTGTGTATGCCCCGCACAAGGACATATATGATTTTTGTGGAGGATTTTGTGTTAGCATAATACAAACACAAAGTAAAGTAAATGGAGCTTTTAAAAGCCTTTCCATATGTATATGTGGCACCTTGTAAAAGAAGTACTGAAATTTGTGTATTAAAACTGAAATGTAAGAATTCGTGCCAACGGAATGGATGGAGACTAGCAAAGAGGAATTCAGAGTGTCAGCTCAAGTTTTAAGTTGTGTGTATGTACTTTAGATCATAATGGTACATTATGAAATGAACTTTTCCTTTCCCACAGGATTCCCCAAGAGGTATAAATTGCCCCTGGCTAATGGACTTCAATAGTCAAGGGCAGCGTTTTTACTGTAATTCAGGGTGGTTAAAAACTCCACTTTCTATTTGCCGTTGTGTGTACTGTTTGTTTGGATGTGGTGGACACCGACGTGTATGGCAAATGATATGTATTTTTAATATAAACAATAATATATGACACTAATATTATTTCTAAAAGAAATATTATATTACTAGTTATTAGTAATTATTATTACATTACTTTTAAAAGATACAAAAATAATAAATGTGTAATAGCTAGATTTCCTGAAAAAATTTTGAAATTAATGATTTTCTGTGCACTGCTGCAGACGAAGTGAAAGAAGCACCTCTGGATTCATACTGCATTGAAAATAAAAACAGTCTAGTAGATATTTCACAAAATTGAGTCCATTTAATGGTTCCATTATTCACCCAGACTACAAAGCCTGTCAGCCTCTGTGATTAAGGTCATGCGTTTTGGGACTGCTGCATCAGCAATTTAAGGGAAGAGCATAGTAAGAAAACATGTTGTTTCTTCCATGTTCAAAAGTAAGCAAGCTAAGGCATTCATATTTTAAACCTAGCTGGAATTAAACATTAGGATTGGTAGTTATTTGCTTGAAGTTCAAATAAGCCACCAGAAAAATTGTGCTACCACTAAAGCTACTCTGATTATATTCTTTTTAGGCTAATAAATGTTGAGACCAGCTAGAACTTTAACCTAAAGGTCAAGAATGAGCTGAAGAAAGACAAATCTTTGGGAGTTTCCCCAAAGACATTTCAGTAATGTCTTGTTCTGCTATAATAAGGTGAAACTTTATATTTTTCTCTAGACAAGGAAAGATTAGTGGGTTATCAGTAATTAGGATTTGAATGGCAAATCCCATGTGTGCTCTTTTTTTTGTCCATTTGATGAGAAGACATGTTCGTGTAACTGGAGAAAATTTATCCTTTACCACTTTTCTCAACTGTTCTCCTTTTCATTTGCTTCTGCTGACTGTCAGCTGCCAGTTAGCCCACAGTTCAGATCTGCAAATGCGAACATCAGCTCGCTTAGAGACTTGAACTCAGCCTGAGAGGCTATTATGAGAATTAGGGCTCTGGATGCACAAGTGACTGTTCAGAAGTAGAGAACTGTGGTTAAATGTGCATGTAGAGTTGTTTATTGAGGAATCGGTAGTCACTACCTACTCACTGCTCTTCATTGCTCAAGAATGCTGTACTTGATGAGTAGCAGCCGTGCCAAGTGTGAAGTTCTGTGGGAAGTCAGTGTTTATATCCTGGAGAGGACCTTCATGGCAAACAAGAACCCCAAACACACACAGATTTTTTTATTGCTTACTCTGCATGGGACTACAAAAACTTCTCATTATTGAAGGATGAAGACAGCTTGAATCAACATATGAAAGTTAGCAATGTTATTGCAGTGCGACTGTCTTGCTTGAAGGCATACACGCTCCTGCGAGAAAGATTTGCAATGCTTCCTTAGTAATTCAACAAACAACCTTTTATTAAAGTATGATTAGTTTTAAGAAAAATAATATAGTGTTCTTTTTATGCTCTAGTGAAAAAGCCTTGAACTGTAGAAGATGTTGTGCAATTTCTTCATTTTCCTTTTGAAGAATTTGTTTATTCAGGCTCTGATGTGTGTTTTTTGGTGAAGGTGAGTATGTTACCATCCCGGTCATATCCAAACCAGGAAGGAGGGTCAGCATCATTATGTTCTTGTTTCTCCAATTTGGCTGTGTATTTCAAAACAGCTTGTCTGCAACAAGAGTGAAAAAAAAATTACAAGAGTAAAAAAAGTGGTTTTGCAAAGACTGTTTCTACAAAGAACATTAAAAGCTAAGTTTAATGAGCAAGAATTCCTTGTTTTAACTGAAGCTATCAATGTCATAAAAGATGTCGTGGAAGCTAGAAAATAAGATAATTGGTTAGGTTACAGGGTCATAGAATACATTAGGGTGGAAGGGGCTGCTGGAGATCATTTAGTCCTGGTCCTGTTCTAAATGGATCCAACTGGACCAGGTGCGTCTTGGCTTTGCCAGCTGAGCTCTGAATATCTCTAGGGATGAAGACTGCCCTCTCTGGGATCCTGTTCAAGTGTCTGACTAGCCTCCTGGTTAAAAAAGTTTCCTTGTATGTAATCAGAACTTTACATATGCCGCTTGTCCTATCAGTGCACCTTTGAGAACAGTCTGGCCATGTCTTCTCTTCTGTATCCTCTGATCAGAGTTAGAGACAGCAGTAAGGTCTCCTCCAGCCCGAGCCTTCCCTTCTTGTGACTGAGCAGCGCAATGCTCTCAGCCTCTCTTTACACCTCACGTGCTCCAGCCCTTTAATGGTCTTGGTGGCGCTCACGGGCACTTGTGTGTCAGTGTCAGTCTGGACTTGGGGAGCCTAAAACACAAATCTAACCTCCCCACTTGTAGTTATTTTCTGTCACCCACCTCTTTATAAAGTGTATGGTTTCCGAAATGGAATTGAATACGCAATGGGCAGTGTTACAGAGCCTTACTGCTGCCTGCACTGGCCCCGAGCTCACCCGAGGCTGTGTTTCGCAGCTTCTGTGACAGCTGAAGCAGAAGAGAATTGTTTATGGTGTCCAAAACCACCCATGACCCCTCTGATCTCCCTTGGCATTTTGTGGCCACTGTCCCTGGGCAGTATTAAAACACAAAACCAAAGAACTAGAGCAAAATGACACAGAAATAGGAGAAAATCAGGTCTGCTGAGTGAGACACCCTAAAAAGAAATAGAAGAGCAACTCTCTCTTCTCCCTCCTTTCCAGGCGGTATCAGTCCAGCCACTTTCATTGCCTTCCCGAGCTGAAGAAACTCAACCCGCCACTTTCAGTCTTTTGAACGTCTCTTTCTTTCCATCACTTTTGCGACTTGGCCGTCAGCCCGCTCCCGGCTGCGCAGAGCACCCGCCTCCCCCAGCCTCCCCACCGCTGGCTCTTGCGCTCCAGAAAGCTCCCCTAGGCTGAGCGTACTCATGTGCTCGTTGGGGAAGAGCCAGCTCTGTACATCTCCTGTCCTCTTCAGGAGATTCAACCTGATCTGCTGTGTCACAGCCGCGGTGAGGTAGCTTTTCTCCCTGCTGGCCAATTTCCTAAGCTCTGTAGCAATATAATATATGGCATCTAGACAATACTAGAAAAAAAACCCAAATTAAAGCAGTCTGTTATCTGCCAGTAATGTTCCTACAGGGTTTTTTTTTCCAAAGTGAAAATGCTGAAGCTGGTTACAAAAGAGGCAGTTGTGCACAGCTGTAGTGCTTGCACCACCGCAGCAGGGAGCGGGAAGCGGGGAGGGGTGCAAAAAGGACAAAATTAGCGAAGCAAGGAGGGCTCCTTTTCAACCACTGCAGGATGGGTTTTTTTTAAAAATCTAACACTGACACACTGTATGAACCACATGAACACAAGGCTGTATCTGTTTTTATATTAGGGAGGCCTGTGCCATTGAGGAATGTGTGCACAATTTATATGAGCTATAAGCTCTAAGCTATAAAATAAAAATCAACTCATCCAAGTCCAAATTCCTGTTTTTCATGGAAACTGCAATGTATGGCTGTCTGAAGCGTGTATAAGGGGAGCTGTTACTATTTTTTTTTTGAAACTTAGGCTGTCCCATGCCTGGAGCTACAGTTGATTAGTTTGCCAGAAACAGCCATTCATTAATCATCAACACATGGCAAAATAGGTTGGTTTTTTAAGATATACTGTACTATGATAGAGCCTGCTTATTTATTTATATAGTGTATTAAATAAGTACATTGATTAATAAAAGCATTTCAGCAAATAATTACATCTTTGGCAAAGCAAATATCTCTTGGTATAAGTCAGACAAAAGCACTGGCCCAAACACATGGTTTGAGCAGCACTGGAATATATAATTGAATCCTTACCCGAAGTTTCAATCGCTTTCACTAAGAGGGGTTAGCTAGGAAATACAGTTCTGCATCACGGTCTGAATCCCGAGCCATTCCAAAATTCAGAAATGTTTGACTGGGTGCATCATAATAAAAAAACAGAGCTTTTGAAAAAGACTTTTTGAGATGAGGTCACAAACAACAATCAGAGTAAAAAGTAAGGTTACCAAAACCAATCACGTAAAAAGTAATGGAAAAGAAAAATTTAGACATGGGAGAACTGCTTATAGTGCAAATGCAGGAGAAATTAAGCCGAAGAGGCAAGTGGAGGCAGACAGCTACCGGGAAAAGCAGAAAGCATCCTGCAAGCATGCTCCAGGTTACAAAAAGTGATAAGACTACATAAAATCTGAAGTGCTCTGAGGTCTGTCTCAGCAGCAGTAGTTGTATCTTTTTATGGCACCCAGTTCAAGAGCACACGATGGCTAAAACTTGGCGCTGCAGGAGCCTCCTCGTCACTTCTGAAGAGCAATTTACAGTCAGTGAGAAGACAGTACTATGATATTTTTATTGCTTCTACAAGAGAAAACTTCAGAGTAATTATTCTTAGTCCTTTACCAAATCATGTGTAGGCTGTCTTCATTTCTGATTACGTGTGTTGGACTCCCAAATCCTTCCTGCCTTGAGACCTGAATATCTGGATAATACCTAAGAAATTCTGCTTTTTACAAGAAAACAGAGTTCTTGCAATCTCCTTTCTAACCAACAGCAACCATCAGAAAACACAACAAAAAAAGCCAAAACAAAAGTTAGAATGTTCTTCAAATGTCATATTAAGACCCAATGTAATTTCCATTTAAAAGGCAAAAATTGTAATAGTATTTGTTGATGAGTCACTTGTTAACAGAGTAGTCATGAGTTTAGAAGAAAAGTAACTGGCTTCATATTAGCGCATAGAAGAAAAGAGAAGGAAGCATTTAATTTTGCTGTCAAAGAACAGCTTTTGGTGGAACCAAACTGCTGCAGACGAGATGCCGTTTGGTGAGCGCCCAAGGCTGGCTGCCGAGGGCTTCTCGAGGCAACGGCAGATTTCCTTCCTGCTTTTGAAACCAGAAATGTTAACAGAGAGCCGCACCTTTCTCAGCACTGCACCTGACTTTAAATGGTATTTGTGTTTTGAAGTTTAAGGAGAATGTTTTACAGGGAGGAGAAGCGTATCTCTAAAGCTGTCAGCGTGTCATTTCTTCTAGGATTAGTCCTAAATGAATCACAACCAATGCAACCTTTTCCTACAGAAGCCACATTTTTAAAAGTGGTTAGTTAGCTTTCTTTTCCTCTAGTAGAAGAAAGCGATTGTACCAATATCATTTACTCCCGCAGGTAGGTTATCCATGATTCTTTATGGCATTTAGAAACAGAATTAATTGAAAGGTCGTTAGCCTCTGGATACAGAAATATGCAGCAGGATATCAGGCCAGAGACCTTTTTTCTTCTAACATTTAATAAACCTGGAACCAGGGTAGTACGTTGGCAAATATAATCTTGAATGCTACCTGATACTGGAAAGAATGGACAATTTATATGCTCGTAACTGTTTCCTATGAAGCTGCATTGGACTGAAACTTGAAGAACTTTGTGGCTCCATATGTTTTCTATTTTAATCTAACGAAACAGTAAAAATAAAACTTTGAAAAGAATGTGACACAATACAAGAGATATGCCTCAATATTTGCAAGGCTCAGTCTATTAAGAGATGTCTGGTAGGACTGGTTAGTGTTTAATAATAAATAACAGGGAATTCCTTTGGCAAAATGAAGTATATACGATTTATAGATTTTGTAGGGCAACTTTAAACTAAAAACATATTTCTTCTATTGCTTATTTACAACCTAAGCCACTAGCATGTTTAGTTCTCCAGATTAGTCTGATTTTTACATAAATGTCCTCTTCCATCTCTTTAAAAAGGGAAGGACATGTCTCTGAGATGTATGTTTCACACCTGCAGAATGTAAATTACACCTGAAAACAGCCTTTTCCTCTGCATTCTATGAAAATCTAAGAACCCAAGTAAGGTTATAACAGTTAGTCTGAAAACAGAGAATAAGGCCCTGTTGTTCATTTTGCTGACAATATGTTGCTTATTATTCATTACTAAAAACGTAGAGGTTGTGAATGAAATACATAGTTCTATAAAAATATAATGTAGCATACAAGTGACAGTACTGTCATTGCTTTTGATGTCATTACTGAAAATCTGCTGCAAGATGACTAATGGTGTAGCATCACTGCCATATTTTACTGTGCTTTTGGTGTAGTTATTGGCAGAAAACAAATAATCCTTCACAATATTGGCCTTGAACTACAATAAAAAAGTTTTTTCGAAACTGACACATACAGGATCTGGAATATATCTGAATCTAGCTGTGAACTCCTTTATTTTCTGAATATCATTCTATCTAATGACAATTTTAGAGTCTGCATGGAAAAGCCGCTCTGATCTTGACATGGTCAATCTATTCTGCAGCCTGTCTAGGTCTAGGGAGACTCTTCAAACTTGTTGGAAGGAACAAACAAAAAGTCTTCAGTGCTGAATTGTTCTACATGATCAATCCACCTGATAGTTTTTGTCCCAGACTCAAACAGCATGGGGTCGGAGTTTCCTACCATTGAACATACGGTGCAAAGTATTAGAGAGTGTGGCTGGCCAAGAAATGAACCGTCCACCATCGCATACCAGAAAACCAGGCTCAAGAAAGTAAAATTGGCAAAGTTTGCCTAATTCTAAAAATCACAAAAAGGGCAAAGATAACACTGGGTGGAGATGTGTGTCTCATGATTGCTTTTTGTTTTGTAAAGATCTATAACTCTCCAGGGCTTTCTTTACAGTAAAAATAACTGGTTGGGAAATTCCTTGGCTGAGTCAGAAGAGTTTAATCAAGACGTTTGGAGAACCCATAGCATATGGGACTCTGAGGCAGAGGCATAATCCTGGGTCATCCTGCAGAGGCTACAATGATGCAAATGGTTTTCTGAGAAGTCAGGTCAGCTCTCTGATCATGGCTCACCCGACATAAATTGGAACTGAACCCAAATTTCTGTTCCTACTACATCTCACTTCTACGGGAAGATGCATAAGCAACCAGAGCCCAAAAGGGCTGACGCACTGTTTAGAGCTCTGAACAGAGATATGAAGTCACAGAAAAAGCAAGTCAACAACAGTAATCGGCGGGTAAAAGAAAATCCCTCAAGGATTGATATGAGAAAAACTGCAAATCAGAAAGTTACAAGGAAATTAATTGTATTTGAAATATCTTCTTTTCAGAAAGAACAGTGTAGTTAATTTAGAATAATTTTTTCAATTCATACTCTTGCACACCAGTCTTTCAAAAACACCTTCTGTATCTAACAAGTATTTAATTAGAAGTAGAGGTTTTGAGATGGAAGTTCTGAGATGACATTAGGAAGACCAAGTCAGAGAAAAGTAAAGAAAATAAAAGTAATTCCAGCAGAATTGTTTGTGGTGAGACAGTTAGAGGGAAATAAACCAAGGAGGGTTTGGAAAGCATGAAGCACACTGGAAACATCTTCGAAGTTATTACGCATCTGCATTGGTCTTGTGGTCTCTGAAGTGACTATTAAACCCTGGAATGATTTAGCACAGAGTGTGCTATCTACAGTGGTCCTGTTAGACTGGGGTTAAAGCTCTCCTAGGATGTATACTTTCCATATAATATAGTATTATATATTTTTTACTCTTACTGAAGTCACAAAATTTGATTAAGGAATATACTCAGATGTATCGACCATGCTTAAGCTTTAGTTCTTTTCCAGACAGTTTCAGTCCCTTTGGCGTGTCTGGCCACTGTGCAGTTCTAGGTGTACAGCACCGGGTCTGTGTCATACAGTCATACGGTGGTTTAGGTTGGGAGGGACCTTTAAGATCATTGAGTTCTAACCCCCCTGCCATGGGTAGGAACACCTCCCACTAGACCAGGTTGCTCAAAGCCCCATCCTGGGATGCTCTTAACGTCCGTAGAAGGGTGATGGACAGTAGATCTGCATCTTGGAGACTCACAGTTGAAAAATCTTATCTAAACCTGACCAGAACTGACGCTTTTAAATGCGATGGGGAATCGAGAGGCTGGGTCCATTTACACCAGTAGGGAAGTTGGATTACATTGTGGTAGATGACATGTTTTTTCCAATTGTAGATATATAACAAGTATGTTTCACTTGTACTTCATGAAACTATGCTTATGATACCTTGACTCATTCGTTGTAGCTATGCTGCATTTTGAGCACAAGCCCACATCAATGGTCAAATCTGCTTCTGTCATATACTGACATGGGGAAACAGACTCCCGCAAGCCCTCGGAGTGAGCTCAAGTACACAGTGCGATGGCCAAGAGCATTAGGCCCAGTCTGTTTTTCTCCTTCATGTCCCCATGTGCCCCTGAGGTGAGATCCTGTGTCTGCAGGAACTTCCCTAAGATGAAACTGTCTGCCATAAAGACAGAGGGGGTCCCTATTTCCCTTCACTTCTGGCTGACACTAAAATATGTAGATACCCACCACCACAGGAATCCTGAGGCAGCAATGTGGACACCCTGTAGATAAAGGAGCAAGATGGCTCAAGCCAGATACCTCGCGTGGCACCACGATGCTATTGAAGAAAAAACCTCATGGGTTTGGGTTTACAGCAACCTCTGAATTAAGATTGGGAAACATCCTCTTACTTGGTAATATTTTTACAGTACAGCATCTTGTGAACCTGGAGTTGCTTACAACCTTTCCAAAGATATTTCAGTGCTTTGTCAGTAAGATGAATACAACCCGAGACATCCAAGAAGTAGAGATAATGGCAGGCTGCAGCCAAGTGTTGGATGCAAGTATCAATCATCTGTAAATGAAGCAACAAGACACGCAGAAGTTAGAAGATTATTGAATAGTTGAAAGAAAAAAACCCACAGAGTATAATTTTAGTGTCTGATTTGTGGGAAAACTATGTTTTAAAATACTTCATGGACGTAAAGTTTCTGCCATGGCAAAATTCTTAATCTCTGCATGAGGCTCTACAGGAACCATCATTTACATATCAGGACCATATTAGGTCTTAGTTAACTGTCATTCCAGTACAGTCTAAATCTATTGTGGGATTTTTTTCACCTAATCAAAATGGTTTAAATTTCCCAACCTCATAATTTTGCTTGTAGTACATATAAGCCTTTAGCCTGACCTGCTCTCACTAAACTGTTCTCACTAAACTATTAGGCTGCACTTTAGTTTAGTTATATCAGTTTTGTATCTCAGTTCTCTATTATAAACAAGTGTCTCACACCAAGACCATTTTAACATGTATTTCTTCTTCTTTAGCTCTGAGGAAGAGCTGCCTAGTTTCACCTCACAATTCCATTTTTCTAAACTGATATTCATTGCCATTAATGCTGGAAGTCGCATTGGAGAAACTCATGAGACAGAGTCTTTAAGGTACGTGAGCAGTCATGTAAGCGACTTAATTGCTCCACTGACCTCGGTGGAAACAGTCAAGAATAAATTATGTACATATTGTAATTACCTTGTTTAGTCAGGACCAAAAATCAAGAGGGGACATGCTAAAGACCCTTAAAAGACACTTGATTAAAATCAGTGGAGCGGGATGGTGGAAAGAGAGATGAGAGTTTCACATGCATTAAACAGCCAATCTCATGAGAATCTAAAAGGGCCAAGTAGGCAAGATGAAGCTGGGACCTTGGGTTGTGGAACAGAAAATTAGCACACTGTCTCATGGTACAGTCCTCCTGGAATATAGAGGTAATTCGGTGCTTTGCTTATTCCAGATTTAGCTATATGCTTAATATTAGAGCTGCAATAGATTAATAAATAGATTAAAATATGAATAAATAGATTAATATTCCTATTGAAAAAAACCAAAGTTGCTGAACTCAGTGATCGGTATGAGATGCATTTAGGAGAAATCTACATTCATCATACACTCAATCCTGTTCCCTTTAATGGACTGAATTACAGAATTCAGTGTCCATCGAACTATGTTTTCAGAACTTTACTATTTAAATAGCTGATTCATTCACTTAACCAGAGATTTATTTTCAGTTCTTGCTATATTTTTTCGTGTGTAGGATATGTTTCCCACAGCAACTTCATTTTTTTCCTATGAAATAAGAGCTAGTCTTGAATCAGGCTCATTTCTTGAGTAAGATTTAGAACTGCACTGCTGAATATTTTAGTATCAGCATTAGCAAAATGACTTATACCTGTCCTAGGTATACAGAAACGTGACAGGGAGGCTCACTGTGCTTTCACTGAAGCAGTGGAGTTTGTTCAAAGACAATTAATTTGCCCCAGTAGATGATTACAGTGATAAGCTCTTCTAATTTTAGAGTAACCTGCATAGCACATGCCAAAACACTCTTAATGGACTTGTATTTGTATACTGATTTTTTCCATGTTCTCTTGCTACAATTTTTTTAATTCTTTTTTTTTTTTAATATAATATAGCTGATGATGCAGGACACAACTGTCAGACATAGTAACATATATCCTTTGGAACAGATTCATTCTTTAATCTCCTGACCATTCTTAAACAGTCTCTGAGTGGAAAATATTTCCTTACTTAGCAACTGGATCCCCTCAATTTACACTAGAGATTGCCAAAGAATTTGAAAGACCCATTAGTCTTAACATCCACAGGTGTACCCATCTCATTTTATGGAGTTGCAAGCTGGATTCAAGTCAAAAAAAGACTTGTAAACTTGTGTGTAGGTTTATTTGAAAGAGTCTTGATGTTCTTTTCTGAAAATAGCAGGGTATTAGCAGTTAACAGATTGGCTTTATAACCGTTTAAAGAAAAGATACCATCTAGGAACAAAGCATTGGAAGGGGATTACTGGGTCACCGAGTCTACTTCTTGTTCCTATTTGCAGGAACTACCCAGTTCATTGCCTTATCAAGAGCCATCCTAACATTCTTTAATACTTTGCCCCCGTCTCCTTTCCCAGGATGCTTTTTCACAATTCACTGCTCTGATAATCAGAAACTCTCCCATTTTCCAGCCTAAATGTATCTACTTCCATTTTACAGGTTTTTGTTGGGTTTTTTTGTGTGTTAGTCTGTAAGTGGAAAG
Source organism: Anarhynchus alexandrinus (assembly GCA_008711295.1). Classification (NCBI taxonomy): domain Eukaryota; kingdom Metazoa; phylum Chordata; class Aves; order Charadriiformes; family Charadriidae; genus Anarhynchus; species Anarhynchus alexandrinus. Next base: position 5,507,752 of record VUYV01000042.1, on the reverse strand, counting down.
CGTGGCAGAGAAGACTGCTTGCAAAACTACCTAACTTCAACTACTTTGGGAAGGTCTCCATCCCAACTTCTATTATCACTGTTATTATGGACAAATAGCTTAATATCTATCTAAAAGCAAAGGGTACAAGAGATTGAGACCCATGCATATTGTAATTAATGCTGTACGGTAGGTATCTGTAAGATATAAACCAAGGGCTATTCTAAGACATAGAGCAATCTCCTTGGCCTGCCAGGTCTGAGAGACAGCCTGTGGGTTTTGGCCTAGATGATGAGAAACTTATGAACATTTGGAAGACCAACGAACCAATCAGAGTACATATAATTTAGGGCTGGCTAACTAGTCAGCTGGGTCAGCTCAAACTAGTTGGCCAGAAGGCTAAGGTGTTCAGCCGCTGCCGTAAATAAGAGGACATGAGGGCTGTGTGGAGGGCTGAAAGGATAGTCAAGGGTTGTGGATTATGGAGATGGGTGTTGGAGAGGAGGAAGGCAGGGATAAGCGATGGCTGCAGACTTACTGTGGAAGGAAACAGGACGTGGGCACTTCAGTAGGAAAAAAGGGGGAAACCGGTCCAATGAATACAATGAAATTTTAAAGGACAGTTCAACATTAACTTTTCCAAAAGTAGTAATAAACTTAGTATATTCTCACTTGATAGTGATGGAAGCAACACTACAACGACTTTTTCCATCAATGAAAATACCAAGAGTTGTTAAAACAAAGACACCACCTTTTGGAAACACCCAAAGCACCAGAAGCTGAGAGTTAGTTTGCAGGAGCTACCACTAAAAGCCCTTCTCTCTTCACCTTTCCCTCGACATCAGCCCTTGGAGAGACAAACTTTTACCTGATCCAGTATGGACACCTTTATGTTGTAGCTGCAACCATTAGAAGAACACCAAACGCTCTCAAAAGCCAAGTCTCAGAACTTAAAACTCATGGGAAGTCAGTTGAACTGAAGCTCTGATATCTAAATTAGTTGAGTACATTGTAGAATTGTGACAAGACACAAATGCCACCAGGTCAAATTTCTGAATGAAGTCCTAAGTAATTTGCAATAGCAATCCCAGAACTATTACCCCATTTCTTATACATCCCTTTGGGCAACCCGCTATGGTGACAGATGTTAGTGTGTGGCAGTGAAATGACACTGCTCTCACAGCTTCATCCGTCAGCGGAGGGCAGTAAGACATGGCAGTGTTCCAGGTATTTTGTGCCTTTGCAGAACTCCTGAAAGAGCGACAAACAAACCAGTCATTCTTAGGTGACATCCCTACTCTGTTTTTCTTAATTTACGCTACATTTACATCAATCCTTTGATCCACTTCAGGCACTTCAGTCTTCTATGTACCCTTTGTTAATAGTGAAGTCATTCAGCCCTTGGCTGTGAATGTCAATATAAAAAGAAGAGATGCATTAAGAGGCTATTTTCCATTGCTTATATATTATACTATGTGTTCATTAGACTAACACTTATATAAGTTCCACTGTATATATTAAAATATGTTGAATTTGGGTTCTTAAAATTGAGCACAACCCAGAACCTAAAGGTTTGTTCTTAAAGGACCAGCCCCAAATACATTTATTCTTCTACTCTCTGCATATGCCCATTTTTGTGTATATTAACTTCTCTCTCTTTTTTTTTTTTTTTTTCAAAAATGAACAAACAACTGTATCTGTATAAATTACATTATTTTCTTGGAAAGGAATGGGTAAGAATCTCAGGACTGTCACTCAGGAGTTCTGGCTTCTGATTTGCTCTGTGGAGCTCAGGCCAGTGCCATGTAATTCCTGCTGTGATACCTGTTGACTACAATTTCTATCCTCATTTTTAGAGCAAATAAGCATCTACAGATCCTACTGACTTCAATTCCAGCACCTTTGTAACTCAGGTATCAGCTTTTTCGTACGCCCTGTAAAACAGATCATTTTGGAAAATAACAGATCAAACCATTCAGTGACCTTTCCCAGCTTATAAAATGGAGTGGAGATAACTTCACACATCAGGAAATTGCAAGAGCTGTTTACAAAACATTTTAGTGACCTGCAGATGGCAAGTGATACATAGGTATAAGGTATTATTATTATTATTATTATTATTATTATTATTATTATTATTATTATTATTATTATTATTATTATTATCACTACTACTACTAGTACCATTAAGATATGCCATCTTCTACATGAGTTCTACACGTTCCTACAAAGGGACAATTTGACCAACTCAACGTGTTCGTGTATTTTTCATCTTACATTTGATAGTTGCACCTCTGACAGAGGATCATATGAACAAAAATGTTTGGCAAAATGCACGCTGAAGTGCATATTTTATTCTCTGCATCAGAGAATCCCACATAAAACCTTGCTTCTCATGAAACACAGGTAGTTTTAACTTTGGCATACTATGCACATTTTTTCTTTGCAGTGAAACTCCTATGAAAGGCCACATACATTCATAAAATACACTTTTCTCCTTTGCACTCTGACACTGCTGAATCTTTTTCAAATGTGAAAATTTTCACTCCAAAGAGAAGGAGAAGGTAGACCATAATTTGTGTTTGTGGAAACCTTCTCTTGAAGATCCTGCAGATTTGTTAACTCATAGAATCATAGAATCATAGAATGGTTTAGGTTGGAAGGGAGCTTGAAGATCATCGAGGTCCAACCCCCCTGCCATAGGCAGGGACACCTCCCACTAGACCAGGTTGCCCAAGGCCACGTCCAGCCTGGCCTTGAACACCTCCAGGGATGGGGCCTCAACAGCCTCTCTGGGCAACCTGTTCCAGTGCCTTACCACCCTTAAAGTGAAAAACTTCTTCCTAATGTTCAATCTAAACCTGCCCTCTTCCAGTTTAAAGCCATTCCCCCTCGTCCTATCACTACATGCCCTAGTAAAAAGTCCTTCCCCAGGAAGAACACAAGAACCAAACAACCTAAAATGGTATTTCTTCACCTAATGGTGCCATGAGTATCACAGAACATTTTGCTGCTCAAGCAAAGCTTTAGCTTGAGTGAGAATCTCTTCTCTTCTGTGATGTCCAGCCTAAAACCATGGTGAGATGCCTTAAATTTGTCACTGAGCTGATCTCCCAGGCCTGCTAATCTTGGCCTAAGGCCAGCATAATTTGTCATTTACTGGAATGGAAATTCTACCTCTATAGGGGAAAGAAGGAAATACTTATGTAGTGGATTGAATGAAAAACACTGGTTGCACGAAGCGCTTCAAAACTTTCAAGAATTAGTCCTGCGGCAAACAGACTAAGGGCTACACGGATAAATAACACATGTGCATGCACACAGAGACACAAAAATGCACATATTTGTCATGTACAAATATTATATATTTATCTTTCTGAAAAAAAATTCCCTAGTAGTCAGATTATTGCCTTTGACACATGGCTATTTTTTCCACATGTAAAACAGGAACTCAGGCACTAACATATGATGATCACTGGTAGATATTAGCTCTTTGGTGACCAAAAAGTATGTGACTGTGCGTGATTTTTTTATAAGTCTCACCTAAACAGATGCAAAGAAAAAACTTAGTCTGAAATTTGTTTCATAAATCAAAATTTTAGAACTTTTTGTCTCACTCTAGCTTCATCTTTTCTGTCTATCAGTGCAGCTGTAGCAAGGCAGCGCTGCTTGGGCTTGTTTTGTTTCACAAATAGCAGGATGTGAATGCTTTAACTCTGGACTAGTTAGGGTGGACAAGTCAAAATTTATAAAAATTGACCTCTGTACTTTTCCTATTTCAGTCTTAGCTGTACAGGCTGTTACCCGCAACACAGAAACATTCTAAACCAAATAACTGAATGGTTTTTATCCATGTGTAGGAGAAACTGCACGCCTTTCAGAATTAGGCCTCAGATGTGATGACTTAATCACTACATTCTCAGCTAGGGTATGTAGCACAAGCTGAAGCCAAGATTTCAATGCCTGTGAGATACGATTATCTCGTTTTCACTGGCATAGTTTGTCTGCACGCATATTTAAAATATCCTTCAAAGTCAGGTTCTGAATTTGCTCTTAACCTTAAGTCTGCCCCTACATTATTTTGCAAATAGCACTAAAATTGTATTTGCAATCAAAGGAAATCAGAGAGCTTTGTTTGCTCTCTTCATCTCTGCATCCCTGGTCCTACGCCCATAAAGAAAATAACAGAAAAGTTTGTGAAGATAAATAATGTTTGCAAAACATTTAGACACTACAAAGAATTGAATACCATATGAAGGAAATAACATGATTTTCTAACTTATTTACACAATTTTAATTCTGTGTAAATAAGACCTGAGGACACACACGCATCAATGAAAATATAAAATACTAAATTGCTGCTCATTAAGGGAGCATCATCTGAGTTATGAACGACCAAAGATGCTATTTATAAAGTATGTGATCACATAAGCATTTACATACTGTTATAACACATGGGAACAAGTAAATGAATTAACACTGTACAGTCAACATTATTTTTGGCATTTTACAACTCTCAGCAATTTACCTCAATGGTCTTAATATACATTTTCTTTTCACATAATTTAAATATTGTTTATATAATCAAAAGATAACCAAGATGTGCAGCATGCAATGGCGTTACTCTGTACAAATTCTCCATATCTTTAGATTCAACTTACAAAAAAGGACTTGCTGTTTTGTTTCAAGTTACTTCCTTACCTCTTCATCTTTCTCCTGCCCTCCCTAGGTCCCTGACAACATGGCTTCTGTAACTCCTACATGTACCCTCTGCTGATGCCTTCTTCCTCAAAAAGTTCAAATTCATATGGCAGACACAGAAAGCATAAACACTTCTTTTTTCACAGCCTTTTTTTGAACTTACTCTGTGTAGTGAGACAATTGAAATAGCTGCTCAGCCATAAGCGTAGCACAACGCAGAACTGAATATTCTCCTCTGAAAGCAGCAGCACTAGCACTGCACCAATTTCCATGATATACACAAAATGTACATACTTGGTCATTGTTTCGGTTAAAAACATGGACCTTTACACAGCACATTCATGAAAGGCGAATCAGAATTATCCCTAAAGAAGCAAATCCTAATGGCCTGACGTGTATGTTGGGTAACAAGATTCAATCCAGATGCATCCCTTGTGGTGCAGCAACAACTGACTCATTCTTACAATATATGGCTATAAAATGATGGATGTTGGAGCTTTATAAATGGAAAAAATGTAGAAGCTGAAGACTGGGATTACGTGATGGCATTGCCTGTACCTGTAGCCTTACGATCTGCAAGTGTTTATGGCCATGAAATTTATATCATTAAAAACCATGATTTCAGTGTTTCTGTTCTACATGGTTACGGACAATTCTCAGCTACAGAAAAAAGTGCTCTTATTTGGATGTAAATCCTCTCTCCTTGCTAACAGGATGGATGGTTCTTTCTTCTACTGTAAAGTTACCCACTAGTGTTTATGTCTTATATTGCTCTGAAACACAAAGCAGTAAATCTATGCAATCATATCGAATTTGTCAAATCTCCATAAGGCTTTAGGTAAACTTCAAGCAACCTGTGATAAGGAATTCCACGGCTTAACCATACATTCTGGAAACAGTCCTCTTTTCTTCATTCTGAATTTTCAAACTAGGTTGATTTCATACCCAAGAGATTATGTACGGAAGTAAACAGCAAGAAGTTGATCCCTATCCACCCTTTTCACGCCACTTGCGATTGAACAGATCTCTGTCGTATTCCCTCAGCCACCTCCTTTCCAGACCGCAGGTTCCTTGCTTACTTCTCTGTTCCTTTTATGGAGATTGTACCATACCTCTGATCATCCCTATTACCCACTCTGAATCTTTTCCAGTTTCCAGTGCAATGCTTTACCCATAAAAAGAATTACTGTAACACCAAATAACTGATTTTACCAAAACAAGACAATGAGTACTAGTAAATCAAAATTTAGTATGTAGTTACTGCTGTGAGGATAGTGTAAGTCCAATAAATGTTTGGATGGCAAGTCTCATTGTTGACATTTGTTAAAAAAAAAAGCAGAAGTCAGTAAATCAGAAATACTAAAAAAATTAAAAGCATTGTAAAACGAAATTCAAATACTGTATTAGTATTAATATTTCTATGATATTTGCTGATTATTCAAAGAAGAAAATATTTTCTTACTGTGTAACTTCATAACCTTTCATCAGTGTAAATAACTGCCTTTGTGGCAACTTCAATTTGTAAGTTGCCTTTCTACAAATTAATTTCCTGTCTGATTACTTTATAAAGATTATTGACCCTGGGAAATTTCCACATTCATAGGCTAATGTGAGATCAGAAAACTAAACAATACACATTTAAACCTAATCTTTTACAAACAATATCTAGCTTTATATTGCCCAGATCCAATATTTAATTTCAAAAACACTGTCTATAACAATAATTTTAGGAAGAAAACAATAGGAAAAGTGATGTTTAGTGAGATTCAATAGATGTCTTGCTGCGAGCATGATGAGATGTTTAGAATAAGAGATCAATACTTCAAACATCTAACTTAAAATACATTTAGTCCATTTTCTAGCAGATTAGTTTCATCATTAGATATGAATAAATTAAGCAGTTGATGTTTTCATAGGACATTTTAAAAGGTTTTCTTCAAATAATAACATGGTGCAATTTGTGCTATTTTTCCCATAAAAGAGCTAAGACATCTATTCAATCTGGAGAAGATGCAAATGCATTTCTTATTGAAATGTAATTTTTTATTTTTAATCATAGTGATCATACCATTTATGCTCGTAAGAAATATGCCTTTAGAGGTATATTGAGATATATTTTTGTGTCAGTAAGAGATAATGATGTGTAGCAATATATCAGCAGCACATGAGGAACCAAGTGTCACAGTCTAAAAGAAATTCAACTATTCCCTTGAGCTAGGCTTGCAAAGTCATCTAAATATGGCATTCAACAAACAAATGACTAAGGAAGCAGAAGGCAAGACCTAAAAGCCCACAGCAGTGATGGGAAAAGTATGTTTGAGATAGAAATTGGTGAAGGATTTGTAGAGCAAGAAAGAAATAATAGTACCAGCAATTTAGACTGTAATTTGCACAGTACAATTCAGAAGAAATTAAGGCTCTTGTGGAGTGAATTTCAGAGTCAAGCAAAGGGCAGAATTCAAGAATCATTAAAATTCATGGAAGGAATGAAAAAATGGAAAGGAACGAAAGAGGAGAATCATTTGTGAGAGTGTAGAACAGTGTAATGAAGAATGAATTATGACATACGGATTAAAATAAGATCAGTTTTGGACATCGTTAATTTGAAGAAATACAGAGGCTTCCAGGAAACACCAAGAAAAGAGGTGAAGTTTTACATGAATCCCAGTATCCCTGATGGTTTTGCGTTCTGATACGGAAAGTTCCTTTATTTTTCCATGGCAGCCAAGGGCTCTCAAGCCCTAAAAATTCTAGAAAAATTAATTTTAAAAATCAATACATGCAATTATATGTAATTATTTTTAATATGTTAAGATGGTCAATAATATCCAATGCCTATATATTTAAGCTTCTAAGAATTATAGCACCTTTTAAGACATTCTCTTCAGCAGAATGCATGTAGTTTATCCTCTGATTTTTGCTTGAAGTGTGTACAAGGGTTAAGAATTCTTTGAAGAAATAATTCAATTGAGAAAGAAAAAAATTAGATTTTCCTAGCCATTCAGAAAGAAGGAAACCGAAGAAAAGTGGGATGGTGTGAAATACTTCCGCAGGACACAGACCAGGACTCCCATAAAGCAAAATACATGTATCGATTTCCTCCAAAATCTGGGTTTGAAACACCTTTTCACAAATTTTACTGTTGGAAGAAAAGAATACTATTTGCTAACAACCAAATAATATCTTAAAATTGCTGCCTTTATGATTTGCTTACTGGTAAGGGCTTTATGCCTACAGCTGCGGTACAAAACAACATTTGAAATGCTGCAGTCACACTCATAGGTGCATGAACAAGCCCAGTATTCAGGGGAGGTGAAAACTTTGGTAAAAACTCCTATAACTCCTAGGTAAACTCCTATTTTAGGAGTGCGAAAGGATCCAAAGATGCTTTGTGATTTTTACTGCTTGTGCACTAGGAACAGGACCATGTTCTGATCCTAAACTCCCTAAACTAAAGGAGAATTAAATGTTGATTTTGTAAAATGTATTTTGATAGTCAGAGAACACTTCTGTGCTTCATATCAATAAAGTAAACTTTACTGAAAAACAAAGTTATCATTTTCTTCCATATGGTTATTAAATTATCTACAATTAGGCAGTGAACAGTGCTGCACAGAGAGGAAATATCATCTTGAAAAAATAAGCACAAGTAAATAGTGTCTGGAATCCAGATGTGGACACTGTAATGATAATGCTGGAAGAGTGCGGCTGGAGTTCAAATTTTGCAAATTCCTGAAACCTCACAGGCTGAAAAAAAAACAAAAAATGGAACAATGAAAGAGATTTCCAATCCTAGCTACTTATGAAAACAAAGAAATTTGCATATTTCTCAGCAGATGCAGTTATGTGGTGACCGTTACTTTCAACAGCTTCATGAAAAATCTACAGATTTCAAATTTTTGTTGACCAGAGCACTCCCATTCAAGACAAAAAGACCAATTATGTACTTAAACCCCAAATGGGGTTATGTCAGAACTTGAATTCCTTACAGCAGAGACTGATAGGGATAGGTGTGACCTCATGGACATAATTTCTTCTTACTTTTTTCTTTATTTGAAAATGGCACCACTTTAATGTACTTGGTAATGAAATACTAAAGAATACTATGAAGATTTTTTGCTACATGACAACTAATGCTCCTATGACTTCAAAGTTAATTTATAATCATTTTATATGATTAGAGTGACATTGAATCACAGAACAACTATTTTTTTTTCAATGAAAATCAAAGTCTCCTTTGAGGTATTTCATCAATAATTCCATATTTGAAAAGGAGAAGAGTGAAGACATGGAAGACAAGGAATGTCATTAGGAACTATCTATCACATAGAAAAACTACAAAACTTTTACATTTCCAAAATTAAACCTCGTCAAACAAGCTCTATGCAAGAAGTCTAATCTATAGGAAATGTTTAACTATTATTTTCATATCTAACATATATAAAAAGGAGCCAATTATCACTAGTTTTATTAGACTTCCAGATTTATTCAGCAGCATTTCCTGACAAATAACATCAGGGACCCCCATGCAGAATACTGACCTATTTCTAGAGACTTTTACCTTTGATACTAAGGCTCCAGAGATTTTTGAAAGATACGGTCAGAGCTATCACATTATTGTTGGAACTCCTGGAAAGAGATGCTTGCAAAACAGATACTGTGCAGCATACTGTCCTGGTTTGGGGGCCCAAACCACGCCACATAACAGACTAGGATCACCCGCTCTGCGTGTTTCCAAAAATATATTTCTCCTTTAACACAAACATATCACCCCACATATCTTGGATCAATCTTCTGTTGCCACGGAAAAAGGGAAGACTTTGTCCTGCATCTCTTGTGTAGCGTGTATATTACCAATTCCATTTAGAAAACAACTTTAAAAGAAACTTCTTATTCTTCTCCAACAACTGTTTTTTTCAAGCAGTTTTTTACATTTTTGTTTTGTTTCATTTACTTTATTACGTGAGGCCTACAAACATTTGCAGAACATAATTTATTGTTACTTCACCAAGGTTTTTGTAGATGAGAAAATGAGTATCTACTGTGCGAACTGGTGATGGTCTTCTCTTGCTAGAGACAAGTCATCTGAGGCTATGGCGTTCCAAAGAACAGCTCTTTATTATTCATATTCACAAGCTGCAAGTCTCTGCCTTTCAACTGCAGCCTGCAGTGAATGTACCGTCTCTGGCTAACGATAACCATGTGCTACTCTATTTTCAACTTCTGAGATTTCTGTTCACATATCTGTTTGTAACCTTAAAGGTCAGCATCTGCATTGTATCTTTATGTTGCAGAGTTATACAGATGTTACTTCCTGTTCAAACCCCGAACCAAACAGATTGACCTCAAAGTGTCTCCAGTTTAGGAAGACAGCTCTTAAGAAGTATCCCCCACCTTCCATTTCTGAGCCATTTAATACCCAATGACTCAGCTTATCCTCTAAAGCGCTCAGACTTCTGCACAGATCACCCACAGTCAGGCACCAGTTTCATGGATCAACCACTAGAAGAGAAGAATTTAACTCTTATCACGCAGTATCGTTTTGCTGATAACACTACGTATGTGGCAGAACAAAGTTCAGTTTCAGATAGCAAAAACCTTCTGGAGAATGGGTAGGTTCTTAAGCAAATGTAGCTATAGTGTTTCCAACACCTGAGCTAATATAAAGTTGGGTCAGATCTGTTTACAGGAGCTGGAGAGACGTTTTTCTATCGCAGTGCAGAAATCCCACTGTATGACTGTGTATAATCTGTGCAATAAAAATTAATTTCTGTACCTAACACCATTTGCAGTTAGAACAGATGATAACATGAAATATGGTTGCCAGCGTTTCTTGACACTAATTCCAGATGATGGGGCTTCCATTGTAACAAAATGTCCCGTAAAAACATGGAGCCCAATTTTCAACATTTCTAAGTACCTTTAATTCCTAATTTGCATTGGGACTCAAGGTGTTAGCACATCTGGCATCGATTGTAATGGCTCTCTGTGTTAGCATTTCCTATTTTTATGCAGAATTGAGTTTCTAAGTCTCCAGGTCAAATTCTCTCTTTCTCTATTCCCCCAAGCAAACTGGAGTGCTAACATCTGAATTTGGAGCGCACTTTAATATATTTTAACATTTCCTTTTTCCTGCCTTGGGAATGCGTGTGATTTGTCACATCCTTTCCTTTGGAAATCAAATGCAACTACTAATTCATTTGCAGTCTGTTGCTGGTTATACCTACTGGACCTCATAATATTTCTTTCTCAACCTTTACAAGGCTCTTCCTCAGTCCTACTGGCTTAATTTTTTAACAGACCAAAATGTGGAGCCGGGCTATGGACTCATATAGATTCAGAATCCCACTAAGAGTGCAAAGAAATTACTCTAGATAACTGTGTGAAGCCAAAATGTCACTTTTTTTTTCTTTCTCTGTGATCTATTTAGAAAATTGTTATTAAAATATTAGTAAATACTAATATTGCAGCCTGGCCTTGAGGACCAGCCAGGATCTGAAGAATAGCAAGTACAAACACTTAAGAAAGGAAAGTTGAGCTAACTTTATATATCAATATAACCACTACTCCAGAGTTCCCAACAATCACAAATTTCCTCAACTTTAAAGAGCGACTACACCCAGCACGCAAAAAAAATCTGTGACTGATTAACTGACTTGATGTCACAGATAATTCTTGATGAGGCATTTTGGCCAGAAGAGAGAATGGGGCCTTGGATTATTACGAGAGAATTTAATGCATGACAGTCATTGCACAAAATGCAGAAGCAAAGAATATTTCTCTGTATACTTCATATTTCCTTTTTATCTTTGTTTCAGAAGTGTATCCGGCTTCTTTGCATTTTTTAAATATTTTACCTATCTGTTATATTTTAGGCTTTTTTTTTTCTCTCTCTCATACTACACTGCATATAATTCACCACTGATATTAAACTTCCCTGGGCCTATGTCAGGTCATCTACTGGTTTTGTTGCTGGATGCTCTGTATAACTCAGGAGTCAAATAAGTTTCTCTAACAATTCCTTTTATTATTCTTTGCTATGCTTCTCCTGTCTAAATCCTGCTTGATTTAAGACACCTTCTTCCAATGTCCTGACACTTCTATACTTAATTATTTTTTTTATGTCCCAAGAAGGTGGGTGGTCCAGGCCATATGCATCAGCAGCTTGTGTTGAAATGAGGAAAGCTGGGCAGCTGCACGCTTTCAGACTCAGACTTGGAGCAAAGCTGCCAAAGCCGTATCATATAGACATCAGAAAAAGTTCAAAACTTTTTAACAAAAATATGGAGAGTATGAGGATAAAGCTTATAACTAAAACTGCTTCTCTAACTCATGGAAGCTTTTCCACCGAGTACGCTTTTATAAGAAAGACAAATAGGTTTTGGCCCTACATGCTAATGTTTCCAGCTCTGTAATAGAAGCTTAAACACCTTGCATATATTGTAAATACCTTCACAATTATATCTAAAATGACTTGTGGTATTATCTATACATTCGTGAACACGTTCACCATACTCACAATTTAAAACACCCGGGTCCGTATTCCGGGGAGTTCAGAAGAGAAAAACATAAGGGAAAACAAAGAGGGATGGGACGCTAGCTAGAAAAAAAGGGAGTTTTCTCAAAGAACTTAAAGATAGTTTCTTCAAAGAACTCAACATCTTTGCTCTGTCATTGCAGTTTGTTTTTCTTAAAAAGAAATGCTGTAACTAAGCTGCAAATCTTTTCATTTCTAAGTCTCTTTTAAGTTGTTTATAACTCTGAAAAAACAATGTCTAGTACTCCAGGAATGACAAAAAAAGAACAAATGTCCTTCCCACTATTAAAAAAAGTTATTGAAACCTAAAAAATGTGTGTTGTTTATTTTTTAAAAAAACAGTTTTTGAATAAAGAAGGAAATATATTCTGAAATGTAAAAGGATGAATGCTAAAATAACTGAGTTAATAAATTAATATTTAAAATGTAATTGGGGGGGGGTTGGGGGGTAATTTAATGTTATATATTTTGTGAGAGTAAGAGCAATATAGTCAAAGCCCTAATGAGAAAAGTACAGTAACTTCTTCAGTATGCCACCAGTTTATCATGCATAAAGTTGACATCCTCTTCATTGGACAATATTTGGTTTTGTTAATGAATGGTCTTGGGCTTATTTATCAAGACACAGAAGCACACATACAACTTAAACATGCAATGGGTTACCTGCCTTATTCAAGCTTGTGTTTAGAAGTTTGCCTAAGCATTTTCTCTTTACATAAAATGCACAACTTTCTACACAATACCAAAATCCGAACGGGGCTCTGAGCAACCTGACCTAGTGAAGATGTCCCTGCTCATTGCAGGGGGCTTGGACTAGATGACCTTTAAAGGTCCCTCCCAACCTAAACTATTCTATGATTCTATGATTATTTTTATTCAATTTCCAGTCTTTCTGTTGATGAGTAGACTTAGGACAAAGATAATAAACTTCTCTAGACATGAGAGAGACTTTTAACGTATTTCTTATTAGCACTGCATTTTTTTAACTACTGTGAGTCTACAGGGTACTGCAATTTATTTTTTTTATTAACAAGATATCTTGACAGGGACAATTCTAAGAATCAATATAGTTCTTCCAAATGCAACCCATTGCCTGAATGAAAGACAGATCCCACCAGGAACATTCATTTATTGGGCACCAGGGTAACTACAGAAGAAGGCGGCACCCACAGTGAAAAAAACATCCATTGTGATTGTCAGTCATACCTGAGACACAAATCTGTAAGACAATCTGACCCGACTGCGTCTCTACTCCTCTGTCCTTCCCTTAAGTATATGTCATCTTTATTGCAGCAAATTCTGCTTTGCTTTAATAGGCAGAATGATTCTGCTCTCATTTGAAAAACCAGAAAGGAAAATTCTCATGTAGTGCAGGTCTATGTTGCACATTCTGCACGTTTCGCACTAAAGAGCAGGACAGCGAGAGCAACCGACATCTACTGCACAGACTGCAGGAAAGCACATGAGCCGTACAGTTTTTCTTTATCAGCACAGCGTGATGGTGTTGGTTACTGCACACAAAACATTGTGCTCTCTGCTACATTTTTAAAGCAGTACTTACGAAGTCTAAATTGAAAGAGATCTTAACACAACCCCATCTACGTGCTAATAAAATGCATACTATAAAGTCAAAGCATACAAATAGCAGTTTGTTACAAAGCAGCCTGCTAGATTTCCTTTTATCCAATAATGTCTTAAGATTAGAAAATGTGTTTATTACACAAGTGTGAATGTTATATACTTAAACACAGCAAACAGCAAGAACCGTAACAGTTTTGTAGCTAGTACTAACAATCAGATCAGAAATTACAAAAATGATAAACGGTCAATTTCCGGGTTAATTTTTCTGTCTTGTGGGAGGGAGGCAACTGAAAGCCTTAAAACGCAGTGTAAGCAAAAGAACTTGGCTTATTGCCGAGGTCACGGGCTGCGCTGTGTGAAAAGTGGAGTAAGAAGCAACACAGCAAAGAAAGACTAGCTTAAAAGACTAGCTGTGGCAGGCAAGGAGAAAGAAAACATTTATGTTGAAACATTGTGGGACTGCAATTCAAGGCATTATGAGTTTCATTGAGATATAATTTTATGATATTTTAAATTATCACATTAAATGAAGTTTTCTTGGATTTCCCAACCCTCTTTATTTTATTTTTTTATTATTATTATTGGTGGTGGTGGTGGTGGTTGTTGTTGTTGTTATTGTTATTATTATTATTATTATTATTATTTTCAGGCCTCCATAAAAGATACAGGCATTTTAATTACTTCTGCATATTTTAATTACTTTTGCACAAACTCTGTGTTAGAGCCAAATAATCAACTTCATGGTCAGAATTCTGTTTGAATGGTGACTGAGCGAATAGTCTCTATGGCAAGTTTTCTTCACAAGGTTTCTCGAAGATTTCTGTGTTCAGTGAAAAGAGTTTGCCCCAAAAGTAAAAGAAACAGCAGAACTGGCTCTGAACCCTGCGCACAAGGCAGGACCTGCCAAGAACAGCTAATGTGGAGGGCTGCGATGTTTAACCTGGCTCCCACACTTGCTATTTTGCTTTCCAGAGCCTTGACACATCGAAGATAGTACCTTGTTAGTAATTCTTTCACTAGCAATTATTTTCTAGACCACAGCGTAGAGCAGTGCCTCTGCTAGAGCTAACATCCAGGGGTTTTCACCATAAAATCTAGTCCAGGGAAAGCACAATTTTTACAAATTTAAAAGTTAAAAATACCAATTTTTCAGTTTTCCTCAGGCCTAATCATCCTGGAGAAAAAAATTCTGCTTAACAAACGTTCTTTTCAGATCAACTTCACAGCAGCCAAACTTCCTCTTTCTGACAGTTTCTGTTTCTCTCTTTCAAATGTAAGAATTGTCCAACCTAAGAATTACCTTTTATTAGTTACTGCCTATACACGGGCTAATACTGTACTACACACATTTCTAAAATACATAATACTCTATTACATAAAAATATCTTTTTAATTTTGAAGACATTGGAGGTTCTGCAAATCAGGACTCACTGACCACACATGGAAAAATGAATTTTACCGCGTAAGCACCGTAAACTGTATCTTCCCATAACCAAACCAGAAGACCTAAGAAAACTGACTCCTTGAGCAGTGCATCTGTGCTCAGAGCCTTAGGGGTAACGCTCCATCAGTAAGGCAGAGACGGCATTCCGTAGCCTGCCAGCAAGCACGCTACAATGATTCACAACTACTGTTACGAAAGGGGCGTGCTGAGAGATCTAGTGAGGAGTGGAAAGACTGACTCTCTGTGGCTGACAGATAGAGCTCAGAGGGTTATGGTTAGTGGTGCAGAGTCTAGATGGAGGTCAGTAACGAGCGGTGTCCCTCAGGGGTCAGTACTGGGTCCAGTCCTGTTCAATATATTCATCAATGACCTGGATGAAGGGATAGAGTGTACCATCAGCAAGTTTGCTGATGACACAAAACTGGGAGGAGTGGCTGACACACCAGAAGTCTGTGCCACCATACAGCGTGACCTGGACAGGCTGGAGAGTTGGGTGGAGAAGAACCTTATGAAAGTCAACAAGGGCAAGTGTAGGGTACTGCATCTGGGGAGGAATAACCCCATGCATCAGTACAGGTTTGGGTCTGACCTCCTGGAGAGCAGCTCTGTGGAAAGGGACCTGGGAGTCCTGGTGGACATCAGGATGACCATGAGCCAGCAATGTGCCCTGGTGGCCAAGAAGGCCAATGGCATCCTGGGGTGCATCAAGAAGAATGTGGCCAGCAGGTCGAGGGAGGTCATCCTCCCCCTCTACTCTGCCCTGGTGAGGCCACATCTGGAGTACTGTGTCCAGTTCTGGGCTCCCCAGTTCAAGAAGGACAGGGAACTGCTGGAGAGGGTCCAGCAAAGGGCTAC
>VUYV01000042.1:5404823-5491351 GCA_008711295.1 Anarhynchus alexandrinus | reverse complement strand
GGGGTTGGACTAGATGATCTCCAGAGGTCCCTTCCAACCCTGACCATTCTGTGATTCTGTGATTCTGTGACTCCAAACTTCTCTGGA
The DNA here is from genome assembly GCA_008711295.1 of Anarhynchus alexandrinus. Classification (NCBI taxonomy): domain Eukaryota; kingdom Metazoa; phylum Chordata; class Aves; order Charadriiformes; family Charadriidae; genus Anarhynchus; species Anarhynchus alexandrinus. The sequence goes on along the minus strand of VUYV01000042.1, from coordinate 5,491,264 downwards.
GATTTAAAAATTATCTTTTGATTGCCAATACCAATACCACTTCTGAGGAACTGGAATTGAAGAGGTTTAGCAATAAAGTGCTTTTTGGTTTATACCTTCAGAATAATCAACCTGCATAAAGTCTATAGGGAATGTAGAGCCTGGCAAGATAGTCAATTGAATTAAAAAAAAAATATTCTGTAACCACACTGGGTTTGAGGGCTAAAATAGTGCCATTATAACTTTTGAAATAATTGTGCTGTGAATACACATGCCAAGTTTCTCTAGTCAGCTGATTAACTGTATAAGAACACAGGCCACACACTGCTTTACCATACATGAAGATAACATACTTAAACTCGGAAAATATGGCAAGGGTATGAGCCATCACATTGCCTGCATCCATTTTTAGACACCTTTTTACCCACTTCTCTATTATTTCTTAATTCTAATAATCATTATCAGTTAATTTTCTTTCTTCATTTTTCACATGTAGTCAAATTCTTCCTGTAATTTAAGAATTTTGAATTGTTAGATTTGCTCTTTCTGTTCCTTTTATTTCTCAAAAAAAATTTCCATATAATTAAGTTAGAAAAACTTCGACTCTTAGACTAAGAGAAAGTGTCAATGAAAAAAGAGGAAACTTATTAAGAGCACTAAGACGGCTAAGCATCTCAAAATCTGTTCTGAAGATTCTACCACCAGTATGGGGCTTCCCTTGATTTCTGTGAGAAATTCCTACATGTTTCTAACTCAGAATGTGAACTTTTATAGCAACACATTGTCCAAATAAGAGAAACAGAAATACTACCAATTCCCCTTTTGTAGTTTCATATCTCTTGAGAGACTCTTTACCGAGTTTAGATATGTTACAATCTATAACTTTGTTAACGCTCAAACTTTAACAAGTGTCTGGAAAAGCAATTAAAAAAAAAGTACAGAGTTTAACAATAGCTTTACAACTGCTTAAAAAGTTTTGTTAAGGTAATTCGGCAATTCTTTAGCAGTAGAGACAGTAGACACATGTGCAAACACACTCACAGCCCAAGATTTGGCTAACAGACTGGAAAATCCAGCCTTCTAAACGTTAAACCAGAAAACGCAGGCAGCTGTCCCACCTGCCCAGCTCAACTACCAACATGATGTCATGGTATTACTCCAGCACTTCTCAGTGCATCTGCATGCAATGTTATCAGATTTTTATACAGCATCAACAGGCACAAAAAGCACTTTAGTTACACATCAAAGCAAAATCCTTAAAACTTCACATGACATCAGAAATTTTAAGTTAAACAGCAATTCTAGCTTCTTTGTATTGTTTTATAGGTCTGTTGATTTTGAAATGTTTGGAGGTTTTGCCTTCCCTGTTCCTTACCGCCCTTGACTGTATGACTGTGTCACAGAACAGGGAACAAGCACGCAGCCTTGGAAGCCCTTTCATCTGTCTTAGTTTCTACTGATACATGACACAACTGAAGTGGAAAACAGTCTTCACATAAAACATATCCTTCATCTACAACATAAATTACAATGTTGTCTTGGTAATTGTAGAAAATGGCAGTTTTGTTTAAATCTTAGTACTAGATAAAGTATTATATATATATTCACAATATTAAACAATATCCACATTTTAATAGAGTTGTGGCACTGGCATTGTCTTTGATTTCCATGTTCATCTTCTTCATAGCCACATTCCAACACTAAGATATGCCATGGCTATTAAGTAATATTACATCTACAGTTAATTTCTTTTTCTTGAACTGGAGTAATAATTAATGGAGTATTGAACACGATACGGAACAAAAAACTACTTGTATAAAATATTTTTTTAAATATTAAGATACATGTATTAACACACTAAGATTTTATTTTTAAAACTGAAAGATGTGCTAACATGACCAATTACAAGTATAATTAACTTTACTAAAATTCCTTCACAATGGTTTACAGAAATCTGGATGTGATACAGTACCTTATGCAGTCTGCTACGTTCAGTACAAGAATATGCTTCAATGGTGAAATCATTGTAAGAGCAGCATCTGTAATCCTCTGGCAACCAGCCGTATGAATGTGCCTGATGTATGGGCACCATTTACTCATCAGCTTGAAACTTAAATGAATAATTTGGTCGTTTCCTGTTGAAATATATAAAGATGTAAGTTACACATCCAACATACATAAAGGGCCTGATCCAAATACCCACTGAAATCAGTTGAGAGATTCTTATTTATTTCAAATTATCCAGATGAATTTAAAAAAATATATCAACTTAATAATTTTGTGAACTATTATACCGACTTTCAATGCTGGCCTTGACAAGTTTACATTCAGGAAGGGCTTAAGCAGTTATACCAGAAAGATGTGGAAAGTCAAGAAAGACAATGGACGCTATCTGTTGGCATTCTTCAAACAGAGCCATTGAAAGAAAAAAGGTGAAATAAAATATTCATATACCTATGCTGTCACGTAACAAAAGATCAGCAAATATTCTGCATACAATACCAAGTATTACAATTTCAAACAAATACTTATAATCCATTTTAACAGTAACTTCTAGACTGAGTGGTATATAAACAACGGAAATTCTCCATATATTTATTATGTTTGGGAACACAGGAAAAGAAGTAAGTAACTGGAGACATGAAGTATGGCAGACACCCGAGACGGTGATGTAGTTAACAATCACTTTTGCAGAAGCCTGAAAATTCTTTTTTGATGGGCAAAATCGGTAGCAGAATGCTGTTCCCATATATCATATTTGCTTTAACACTGAAAAAAATTAAAAAATCTCATTTATAAACTGGAAGACCATAATTCAGCCACACCCAAGTAGCAAAAGAAGACAAGACAACTGAAATTTTCTGAAAGTGACTGCAAATGAGCAATATTCTTAAATATAATTAGATAATAGTTTTAAAAAATGTTTTAGAAGAGAAATGTTCCGCTTAAATTGTATCAGCATAACTTTCTTTCAAGACAGATGAGAGGATAACCCCATTCCAACATCAGAAAATTTCTCAAAATACAGATTTATCTTCAATTTCTCACTTGAATACATCTATTTTTAAGAGCTGGCATTTTCTTGATCAACAAATCTTGAATCCTACTGCAGCCATTGGCAACATTTCTGAAGCCATCAACTGAAATCTAAGTAAGAAATAAAATATTTATGTCTTAGCAAGCCTAACAAAAACAATACAGGAAAGGCTTGAGATCTTTTCAATACTTTAAATTCGTATGTACCTAGACACTCACTAAAACAAGAAATGCATTAATCCCATTAAAAGAAAAGCAGATGCATGAGGTATACATATTATTCTCAAATTTTAACAACATAATCCAAATCCCGGATCTGCTCCAAAAACATCTCTACTAAGCAAGCAAGAGTAAGGTACAACAATTTCTACAGTCACCACCATTTATAGGAGTAGCAGTGAATGTCATAGTAACACCCTTCTACCTTTGTTTTCCCAACCTTATCAGGTATTCACACAAGGCAAATGCTCACATCTAGTTTGAAGCAAGGTTTGAATGTGGTAAAATAATCTTCATTGTTTTTTCCAGATCCATAGTAAAAGGTGTGTGTTAAATTCAGACAGGGTATTAAGAAAGTTCCTATGCAATCACAACAACATGGACCCCGTTTACAGAATCCTTCATGTAGGACCACATCACCAACCCTGCACACTCTAACAGAGCAATATTCAGTGAAAGCATGAATGGATAGATGGATCTGTCAATTCAGTTTATTCCCTTTATCACTCCAGGGAGTGACTCCAGGGAGTCAGTTCTTCAATTGCCCAAATTCAGTAGATGTCACTTCACTCTTGGGCATACAAAGTAGTTGCTTTGACATATAAATCCTGTGTAAAGTACAGGACAGTTTCCTTTTAGCCCCATGTTCTACAGACAAAGTGGATGTGAACCATTCCCCCCTGTGAAATAGTCCCCCCTTATAGTCGCATGTAGAGCTCTCACTGTTTCCCAGGGGTCTGAACTTGTACAAACAGTCTTGTGCTGCTCAGACTACAGCTGTGCTCTGCACCAGGAATTCATTTGCAAAACATCCACAAAAAAAAAAAAAAAAAAAAAAAAAAAAAAAAAAGCAGTCTGGCATGTTCTGGGTACCAAATAAGGCCTGAGGAGGTAAGAATCCAAAGGAGGAAACTTCACAGATAAACTATACCGGGAAGGATTTTTGCTGTGTCCCACCTCTCCAGCTGCTGCAGAAGCCCAATTTGCTTAGTTAGAGTGCTTAAGGGGAGCAGCAGTGTAGAACACGGGTCTTGCTTTAGGGTATGCATGTTGTGTGACAGTGGACACCATTAGCAGACAGGAGATAGTCACAGAAAAGCAAGCCAGAAGCTAAGCAGCAGCTAATCAGCTGTCACACCTCAGTACGGCAGCAGTGCATCAGAAGATGCTTCCAGTTCTTGCACGTGCAGCCTCCAGCCTTTGTAGCACACGTGACTGCTCCCCACAGCTATGTATGAGTGGAATGAAGGGTCAAGCCTGTGTTCCTTCCATTCCAGCATTGAGTGAGGGGGTTCACACATTGGGTTTCTGGATCTTCTTCTTTTTGCAAACTTAACGTTTGGGTTCTTTTTGCATGTGAGATTTTTTTTCATGAACTGAGTATCTGACTTTAAGTTATAATCAAGGCAGACTGTCTTTTCTTTTCTGGCATAATGCCTCATCTTTTAACTTAGGGCCAGGTTGGCTTGCTCTTTATTTTCAGGCTGGAGTGGCCTTTTAAACAAATTCTTTATAAATTGTTTTAAATATTTGAATGTTAAATGTCTTGTCTCTCCTTCTTAAGGGACTGTGGCAGTCTTTGCACTTCTTCCCTTGCGCAGGAGGGTGTCAGCACAAGAGGGGAATGGGCTACATGTCTGTCAGATGTGTTCTTAGGCTTAAAGTGTTTGTGCAGGTCTCATGTCCAGACAGGCAGAATATGGTGTGGCTGATGACACGCACTGGCACTGTTAGCACCGTGGATGCAAATAGTCCAATGTGTTTTAAGCTCAGGGCAAGTGTAGCATGAACGCTTCTCCTACAGTGGGTCCGTAACAGCCTGCAAAATAACAGAGTGAAAACCCTACCATCAAAATAACTATAAAAAGTATTCTACAGGTAATGAATGGTGATATAAATCCCATCAAATATGAGTTTAAACTGACAGAGGGTAGATTTAGATTAGATATTAGGAAGAAATTCTTTACTCTGAGGGTGGTGAGGCACTGGCACAGGTTGCCCGAAGAAGTTGTGGATGCCCCATCCCTGGAGGTGTTCAAGGCCAGGTTGGATGGGGCTTTGAGCAACCTGGTCTAGTGGGAGGTGTCCCTGCCCATGGCAGGGGGGTTGGAACTAGATGATCTTTAAGGTCCCTTCCAACCCAAACCATTCTAGGATCCTACGAACTACTCTCTGTCAGCTGCCTGTGGTCAAGGTCAGGTATGATATGGTGTAGCTATGTAACCCTGGATCAGGCTCCTGTGAAAACAGCTCCTCTTTACAATATAAAGAAAGAGCTGAAGAAAGAAAAAGAGCCAAATCCTGGGGGGCAGGAGGGAAGGCTGCAGGAAAGGATTATACAGAAAGACAACCATCTTGTAACCACATGCTGGTCAGAGCATGTAGAGCCTGTGGGTGCACTCCAGGCTCTCACACCCCCTCCAACTGAGACACATCTGCTGGACAAAAGAACACCATGACTTTGGGAATGTGGCTGATGTGGGTAACACATCAGTGAGAATCTGTAGATAGTACTGCAGATCTCACCCATCAGCATGGGTAGGTTGGATTTGCCTACCCCAAATGATTGCAAAACAACCAGTACTAGTGTAGAGCTATTAGGGCAAAGGCAATCCTCTTTTCAACCGGTAGTGATCACCAGAAGGTAAAAAGTCAGCATGGAAAGATGGGTGCTAGTTTTCAGGACAGAATATGAAATTTGGTTGTCCAAATTTTATGGTTTTACTCACTATTGGTATATGTAGCATAGGACAATGTTATCCTATCTCCAGTTTCCTCAACGCAAAACCTCCAGTCTGTATGAAAGGGATTAGCTTAAATTGTGAACATCACACAAGCAGCTGCCTAAGGGAGCTATTGGGAAATCTCCGTTCTCTGCTGGTCCAGAAGCACTAATTGCTTTAACATGGCATGACCAATTCATTCATGTAAAAGTTTACCTAACCTTGCAACAGACCTCCTCATTGTGGGCTCTCAAGCAGCGCAACAGCAGAAGACAGCACATTTCTACAACAGGCACCAAGTAGTTTAGTATGTTAAAGTGAAAGAAACCACTCCCTGGAAATTTCACTTTGAGAGCTGAAGTTCTGGTAATTGAGTCTTGTTCCTGGCCTGTATACTACAAAGAGCAAACCATTCCCAATAGAAGAGAGGGTATGTTACATCACGAAGTTTTTTGTCATACATGGCAATAACACTGTCCATTGTAATCGAGCATGATGCCTTTTCAAAAGCAGGCTGAGGTTTTCACTCTTCTAAAAAATCAGTCACAGTTTGTTAAGCAGTTTGAGTACGCTTTAGCCATTATGACAGTAGGATTTCCCCTTGTAACTGCTGAGCAGATTTGCTATAATGAGAAGGAACAACTCTGCTCCCAAGGAACAGTCACTCAGAAGCTGAGACAGTGCAGAACATGGCATATTCGGCTATGCTTACAGTTCAAACTGAAGAGATTTGTAAGACTCAGTTCAAATGCATCCATCCGTTGTAACCAACAACAACTCACTCCTATGACTGCTAATCAAAGGAAGGTATGGAGCTTAATTGGGGCCTGCTGCCAATTGTTTTGGGGATTTCTTTTTTACCGTGAACACATTGATAACTGTTAAGAGGACCTATTGAGGTTGGTGATCACACCTAGATACAGAGTAGGAATACAAGATCCCCTGTGTCTAGGTACCTAAAATTCAGATGCAAATAAAATTACTGATGGATCTTAGTTACATTCCATTACTTGTTGCTTTGGCCAAGATTTTAAAAATATAACTGAAAAAAAACTAAATGTGGACTTAGGAGCCTATTTTTAAGCTCTTGACTTTGCAAATGTTAGCCATTTAACCGAGCAGTAAGATAAATATTTGTAAGGCTTACAGGTTGATCTGATAATTATAGACGAGGAATCACACTTGAGAGGACTTCAAAATCAGGGAAATAGGTAGGAAAAATGCTAAATCAAGAAAGTGCCAATAATATTGATGATGATTTTAGAAATAGACTGCAAATGCTAAAGTCTTTGTTTACTCCACTGAAATTAGGAATATAACTGAGGTGTCTGTGTTAGACAATTATGAAACCTGGGAACTCTGTATAGCAAACAAAGAGCAAGAAAGATCCCAAGACAGGTCAGACCTGAAAAAGTCTGAATCACCTCTGGAGACCTGTCTCCCTCTCTAATTGTTATATAGACAAATTAAGGTAATTGTCTAATTGTCTCTAACCTTAGGTTAGAGAGCTAAAATTAAGTGAAATTCCCATTCTCAAAAGGATAGATAATAAGTAACAGGTAATCAGATCGAACTCAACATGTCGAGGGACAGAAGTAGCATATCTGTTTCTGGAATTCACTAATGATTGCATAACGTTAACTGCAGTCTAAAGGACTTTTAATCTCTTTGTCTGGAAAAACACTGTTTGCTTAACATAGCCATTTGATACCACAAATAGCAGCAATTTAGTGTTTTCCTCCATGCAAGCCAAAAGCAATTATACTGAAGCAGCTAATAATACCCCTGCACAGATTGTTTCAGATTTTTTTTTACTTGAACTCTTTTTTAACTTAAAGCTGGATAATGGATCTCAGGCAACTGGTTGAGAAAGTTGCAGTGTGAAACATGCCTTCAGATAAGATTCAACTAAATTACTCAACATTTAGATGCTACTGCCATATCATATGTATTTGTCTTATTTTTCTTTATTCCTAGAACAAAGAAATCTTAATCTTAAATTTCTTTGCTGAAGCCCCTATGAATTATCTATGCAACTTCAGGCACTCTTAAAGACAAGGTGTAGAAATATGAAATTTTGTGCACATTTTAGTAAAACAGTTGTTTTCTCAACTCACTTGGAATTTCAATGTTTAATAGATTACCTCAAGAGTGAACAGCTTGACCCATGAATCAGTGTTAGGAATAGGAATACACGGAATTTTTATTCAGGTTTGGGCTTATTTGCTACACATACAGTACTGCTTTAAAATTCCTTTTTTCTCCCCCTGAACTGATTGCATCTGTGGTATCCACCCTGCAAGGCAGAACGCTGTCTGCAGCTCAGGAGGGATTTTGAAGAAACACTGTTCTACGATTCTACTATTACCAATGCACTGTGACTGCAGAAACTTGAAAATTAGTGTTCAGGGTGGAGGAAGTACTCTTGTGGTGCACAAGGGGCTATATTTTTTTTATTCTGTGTTCGTCAATAAAAAGAATTGTGACATCCTTTCAGATGTTTGGCACATTGCATTGGTGGCTTGCCTCCACATGTTATTTTTCTTTTAATTTTCCACTGTCCAAAAATATCTTATATTAATATAATCCTGAATTAGTGTATTTCTAAAAATACAGAATAGTGCATGTGTAATTTATAATAAAGTGTTCTTCTGTTACACGAGTTTGTACTCAGGAAATGTAAACAATGAGTCCTCTTCAATAAATAAAGAACACGGCTCAGATTTTTCTCCCCAAGTGATGGCCCCTTTTTGCTGCTTCATATGTCTGAAGAAGCCAGAATTTGATAGTAGCTGCCAAAATAAGATCTCTCCCAATGAAGCCAGAGCAGGAGGAACTCAGATGGTGAAAACTGGTGAAGCCTACACATTTCCCAATAGCTCCTCTGACATCTGCACAAACGCTGCAGGATGTCAGGAAATGAAAGGGTCAAATTTATCCTTCCCAGTGGCTTGTGGTCTCTTATCCAGCTGTTGTAAACTACAGCAATTGATAGCAATTGACTGCTCTACCACATTTTGGGCCAGAATAGTTCCAGTCTGAAAATCAGTCATAGATGTTGGCACCAAAAATAAAACGTCAATTTCTTTGCAAATCTCCATGTTTCTAATTTAACTGAAAATATCTCTCACCAAACTGTTCTAGTTGTACAATCTCAATCTAATATGTCGGTAAATGACACGCAATTGCTTTATAACCTTCCATCTTTTCAGTTTTGTGTCTAATAGCAGAAAATTTTCCACCTATACTGTTCAGCTTCAGAAGCAGGACAAAGAAATCTTATGCTTTCTAGGTAATTCTCTGAGAATATCAATGACGTAATAGGACATCTTTTGAGCATATATTTTTATGAAAATATCTTGAAAATCACTAATGAAAATATTTACCACAACCTTAATTACTGAGATTTTATGCAAAATCCCATACCTACAATTCATCCAGTATTATTACCATGTATTAATATAATAGTCAAAGGCAAGGCTGCCTTGTTTTATGAAAGCTGACTAGAGTGCTTAATTCAGTTTTCTGCCTAACTATGTTTTAACAAGCTATTCAAATGCCCTGGCCCTCAAGTTGCCCCTCGCAAAATCATTAGCATAATCACCCATTTCACAAATGGGCTTTCTAAATAGATGTTCAAATCCTACAGTAGTAATGGTAATGTAAGAACTCATAAAAAGAATTGTAATGTTAAAATGAAGGAAAAACAGGAAAATATCTATTCTATAGAATACATATTCTGTTCTATAGAACACTTTTTAGCATAATTTAAATGTTTATACTATAGCTTCACTACATTTTTCTAACTAATTCTGGAACATTAGCCTTACAGAAGTTCCCTTTGGTTTAGTTCATCCAATGAGGGGGAAAAAAAAAAAGAATTCTGTCTTATTAAAATGCTTTCTGCAACAGTGATGCAATTTGATGCTCTTTTTGGTTTTAACTGTTTACTTAAGTACTCAGTCATAATCATTAAGCGCTGTTCCAGAATCGTGGGGAAACCCAAAATGGAGGAAGCTGTGGAATCCCTTTCAGAGTTCTCAAATACACTGGTGAGCAAACCCACTTTCCTCTGGAAGGGGGAGGATCGTGGTTTTCCCAGTTCGATGATGATGACTTTTCTCTGACTCCTCTTCAGTCATGCTTTCTAGAGGCAGATCCTTGCAGCTCATGATTATACTTCTGAACAAGCAGGAATGTTGGGTTTGGAAAAAATAACCAATTACTGGCATTTTGAAAAAGTAACTCAGAGGTAGGTAGTTCTTAATTTTCCTCTAACCTCAGCCCTCATTGCAAATTTCACACTCTCACCGCACAATAGGCTCAGCATGATTCTCAGGAAGAAGAAACAGACTCTCACAGTAAAGAGCAGTCAGAACAAGAGTGTTGCCCTATCTGCCTTCATCCCTGGTTCTGAAAAGCTTTTGTTAGATGGGAAGTTAAACCGTTGTATTCCTCAGACTCCATCTCTTTATCATTCCACATGTATTTTGTAATCTGGAGAATCTGCTCAGTGTATAAAGAAAAATATGTGGGAGTCTTTATGAAAACATTGTCAGACTTTCATTGCCTTACAGTTTGGCATTTTGTATTACTTTTCAAGTATGTTTGAAGATACAGTATACATTTGAAAGTTTCTAAAATAGTACCAGAATCTAAAACCTTGGTTTTCCTTAGAAGTTTAGTAGGAGACTAAAATAATCCAAAACATTAACTATTTTTAGAATGCAGTTATAAATACTACTTCATATGTTAAACCATTATAAAGTAGTAACGAAAATTCACTTTTTAATTAATTTCCTTCTCAGGAAATCAAATGTAAATTCTCATTCTTCCAGAGCAGGGTGGTGTGGTTGGTTTGGGTTTGGTTTTTTTTTATATCTTAGTAAAAACTGCATTTTCAAAGCTTCTGATTTAAAATCTTAACTAATCATGACATAGAATTAGTCTATTTATGGCTACAAAAAGCAAGGCTTGTTCTCATTATGCAGTAAGTACTAGCTGTTTATAGATCTGACAGTTTGTTGGAAGTGATCCAAACCTATAGTGCTATTATTCCTTAGTAAAATTTAAACAGCTGTAGTCGTGTAATTCAAAACCCTGGAAGTCTGCTGCAGTGCTTGTTCTGCTTCAGTATACCATGAATGCAGGATGCAGTCAGTCATATGAAGGATTCTCTTCTTCGCAGAATGAAAGACGTGAACTACAAACCTGAACGCAACCTGAAAGGTCCAAATAGATGAGCTTGTGACAGACTTTTCCAGAGCCCAGGTACAGTAAACCTTTGTCTCTGAATTTTCTGCAGTGAGCTAAACTCAGATACTGTAAATTGGGGAAGCTGCTTTGCAAAAAAAAAAAAAAAAAAACAAAAAAACACAGAGAGCAGATTATTACAAGGGTATGTTACAGAATCAGAAGAACGTAAAATGCCATAGTTAAAGTATTCTGAAAATTGCTGTAAAGAAAAGATGTTTGATATGAAGTAGAATTATCTCCTTGCTGAAATTTGGAAGTCCCTTTCTTCTGCTGTACTTTTTCCTCTGCTCCTTGTATTGCAAATTACTGGGGAATAGCACTGTCACACAATATATTTCACCATACGAAACCAGTATCATTTTAAAGTTATCTCAAATAACTGCAAGAGCATGCTTTTTTAATTAGCTGGGATTTTTGTGTGCATACTTTGAAAGCTAATAGACTTTTCAGTATAAGTTTGCTGGACTGTCTTTGCCATTGATTTTACAAGCAGTGCCTGCTGGAAATGAAAACCAGAACTCTATCAAAGGATGTTAAAAGCATAAATGTACAGTTAGAGTTTCTCAAGTCATATAATTATTTACAAGAGTACTATTAAAAGAATCTGAAAAATTGAAAGAGGTACAAAAGGGAATTATCCAAAAGTGAATCACCCAATGTTAGCTTTTGATCAGTTCTTTTGGAAAACATTTCTTTATACTAAATATCAGTTGAAAGAAAGCAAACTGTGTAAGTGGAAAATGTTAATCAACAGCACTCTGTAAAAGCAAGAATCTATATTCTGAATACACTTAAGTTTCCATCTGCATCTTTGGTATATAACATACTGAAAACTATTCATTTTACCAATCTACATTTCTAACTGGAATAAATAACAATTGCCACAAGCACCACAAATGAAAGCACACAGAAAATTAAAACCTAGAATTAGGACCTATTGCTCTGGTAGACATTTAGTTGCAGGGATATAGTCATGCAGTTCTGCAAGTCAGCAAAAGTAGGCATTTTGAAGAAAGATGGGAACACCCACTGAGGAGCTGACTGCTTAAAGAGTAGAATACATTTTTGGAACTGACTTTATACTTTCAATATAGAGTGGGGAAACATGCTAACTTGAACTGAACACCAAAAACAAAAAAAAAAAGAGATAGGAAGCTGGAAAAGAATGTTATTGTATAAAAAAGGATCCTAGAAAAATATTAAATTAAATGTAAGATTACATTTAATGAAAAAAAAAGCAAAAACAAGACACACAACGTGCATCAGAACCAGATATTAGAATATAAAGGCATGTATTTGTGGTGCATTTTTTTTAGATGGAAACACTTAATTCATATTAAATACAGAAATAAAAGTATCCTTTTTTGTAGAAGCATAAGCCTTTTTGCATTTTAGTGACATATTCCACAGAAATGAGTGGGGAAAATCAAACTCAGAGAGAGTACACTTCCAAACTTATCTGACAAAATAGATAATAAATTAAGAGAGTGGTTTTTATACTCTGGTAGTTCTGAGTCTTTTTAAAGTATACGTTGCTGCAAGACTGCACAACTTCAGACACAGGGAAGCCTTTCTCACTGCTTTTTGAAGACTGTGATCAAAACCTTCCAATACTTTTGAAGAGACACTGATTGTCTTTACAGGTCATATGACCCATATTTATGACTCGGGAATTTTAGCACACGCCTTCTTCTGACGTTTTAAAGGGACAGCTTTCTTAAAACTTAAGCTCGAGCACATGGACTACTAAAAATCCTTGTTTTGTGTTACAGCTAAATTCTGCAGGAATTCTGTCATGTCTTTTTTTTCAATTAATTCCAATTAATTAACCTTCTGACATTTATTCCTGATAGACAATATTCACGTCTACCATATGCAACAGACCTTTTCAGAGGGAAATTGTAGCTGATCATGTGTGTTGTGCAATACGGAGGTCAAAATGCTCATATGGAACAGTAGAAGAGAATCAAAAATGACCAAAAAGTTTTGAGCACGGTCAGCCTACACTTCACTTGTTCCTTGTTCAAATAATGGATCTCTGATATACAATAGCAAAATTCACATGCAGCATTATGAAATGCAATACTGCCACCTCTGAGAACTCTGTATTAGTTACTTTATTACACAGGACCTGTGGTGAGCTAATGCTTTTGAGATGGCTTGTAAAATGTTTATGAAATTTGTCTGCTATCAAAATCTTCACAGGACAGCGACTTTTTGTACATCTCCATAATCTCAGAAACAATGAGCTTTGCTTTTTGTCCAAAAATTGTCAATAAAAACAGTGGTATCTCATGGTTTTAAATCACAAGCATTATGTGTGACTGGGAAAATTTATTAACGAAGTGCAAGTTTACTGCAAAATATATTTTGTCAGTGCAGAAATTTTCTTTTTGTTTTAAACATTTTATTGCATTGAAAGCTTCACCGACTCTGGAGAATTCTTTCTTGGGTATGTGCTATTTACCCATCAAAAGAAATGAACGGTTCTGACTTTCGATGGCAACAGCATGCTCAGGTAACCAGAACAACATGCGCTGAGATTAGTTATAGAACAGCTGTTCCAAACTTCTACATAAACATACAGAAATTTGAAAAGACAAAATACCAGCCAACATGGAGAAAACACAGGTCACGATAAAAATAATACCGATGAAGAGATGCGTGCTAAGATTGGAGACACTAAACGGAAAAAATTGCCAAAACAAACGTTAGTTTTATGAGGATATGGCATTATAGACTAAGGAAAACCAAAGTCAAAATGTATTATGCGAATGCCAAGAAAAACCATGTTTCTGGACTTTGTGGGACTGCTGTTAAAAAGAAGGCATTAGTTTTCCTCATAGGAAAGCAAAACAATGTACAGCTATCTTCAAATCCACATACATCTTTGTGGACCAGCATGCCGCTTCTCCTTTATGGCAGCTTTTAATGCAGCAATTCTACCTACCAGGCAGCCTTCAAGTCTCGTGGAGGGACACATCTAAAGCAGGAATGGCAGTTGTTGTTTTGCAGTTGTCACACAAGGCCTTGGCTCACACCACACATCTATCCACAATCCTCTCTTGCAAAAATAAATTTTTAAGAACATACCTAACTTGCCAACTTCTTACATCGTCATGAGTAACGGACATGCCCAAGAAATTTTTGGCTAGCACATTCTTTCGTATTTCTGTTTCATTGTACCTTGACAATAGCTGTAGTGTTCCATTAGTAATATCTGTATACAACAAATTTAAACAGAGAAGAGAGCTCTGCAAACTTCTGATATGAGTCTCATCGATTCATCTTGAACAATAAAAAAAAAAATTCCAGAAGTACATCAAAATTATATTTATATTTATTTACCTTATAGTCTTATGCAGAGTGACAAGGGAAAAAATATGAATAAGAATCTTTAAATCATCACAATAATTTTTATACATCACAGCCATTTTCTTTGTGAGCCTCAAAGTAGAATACTGAGAGACACATGATGCTACTGTTACTCACATGAAGTATGGTAATTTAACATTCCAATTCAAGGAAATGTTATACACTGCACAGTCCTACAGAGCACAGGGGGCTTTTCACATGATTGAAGGTTAGCACATATTTACCTACTTTGCTAAACCAAGATTCTTGTTAGCCAATCCCGGAATCTAAAATCACTGGTGAGTTTTCTCCATAAACTCTGGTATGCGTCTCTAACCAGTACTATCATTTACAAAACGCTTCCTGTTTAGTTCTGCCCTCTAGGTGGAACATTAGACTTCAGTAATTATAAGGCTTCCATGTTCTAATGACCTGCAAAAATGGTATTACCTACATTGTTCTATATCTCATTCCATTAGAATATAATGGAAACAAATCTCTTAGTACAAAGAATGCATCACAATAACTGAATATAATAGAAAGGCAAAAAGTCAGCACGTATACGTGGAAATGTAATAGTTGAGTGTCTTTTGCCATGTTGTGGTCACCTTTTCACTATTTCAGCTATCAGGCAAAAGGACCATCAAGACAGATGGAAATTCAATACCAATCAACTTTAAAGAGGACAGTTTGTGCTTTTGAAATATATTCATTCAACAAAGGATTTGAGAATGGTAATATCAGTAAAAATAGGTATGTTGATGGAAGATAACCATAACCTGATGAGAACTGAAGGCACAGGGAGTGGTGGGAGGATGGGAATCAACCACTAGAGATCAAAGTCCATGCACAGGTGCACAGCTATGATTTCACTGGGATTACAGAGGTGCAAAGATACACACAACTGGAGGGCTGCACTGAATGGTTACAGAATATTTAGGAATGACAGCCTAGGAAGGTGAGCACAGGTCGTACTCTATGCAAAGTTATGCCTAAATGCCTGGAGCTTTGCACTGGAATGGGTGGCAAATCAGTCGAGAGCTTATTTGTAAGGATTAGAGGCTAGACCTATGAGGATTACATTGTGCTAGGTATCTGCTACAGACTGCTTGATGAAAAAAAAGAAGGTAGGTGAAACCTTCTTTGGGCAGCCGAAGGAAGCTTTACAATCGCCCGTCCTGGTTACCCACAAGAGAATTTAACCACTCTGATATCTGCTGGAAGAACAACATGCCTGGGTGCAACCAATTCAGGAGACTTCTAGAGTGTTTTGGAGACAATTTCTTGACCCAGGTGACTGACAAGTGGTCTAGGGAACTCATTGTTCTGGACTTGTTTCACAAACAAGGAAAAACTGGTCGAGAACGTGAAGAACAAGAGTGGCTTCGGTTACTGCAACCATGAAAACAATGAGTTTAAAATCCTGAGAGAAGAAAATTGGACAAATTGTAGAAGAAAAAGGCTGAACTTGAGAGCAGATTTTGGCTTGTTTAGGGATCTGCTTAACAGGATCTCATGGTAGACAGCCCTGGGGGTCAAAGGGGCCCAGGAGAGCTGGTTGATCTTCAAGGCTGAGGTAGTCAATGACTTTTTTGCCTCCATTTTTACTGCTAAAGGTTGTCTTAAGGCCTCCCAGGTGCCTCTCAGGAGCCTACCAGAAGAGTCTGTGGGAGTGAAGCAATACCCATGGTAGAAGAGGATAATGTCAGGGATCACCTGAGGAAATGCGACGAGACAGGATGCACCCAAGAGTACTAAGAAAGCTGGCTCCTGTCACTGAGAGGCCTCACTCATTTTTGAAAGGTCATGGCAATCAGAAGAGATTCCTGATAATTGGAAGACAAGAAATGTCACATCAATCTTCAGGAAATGGAAGAAGGAGGATCCAGGAAATCACAGGCCAGTCAGCCTCACCTGAGTCCCTAGGAAGGTTATGTAGCAGATACTCCTTGAAGCCCTGTCTAAGCACATGAAGGATGAAAAAGTGGTAGCAAACAGCCAGTGTGGATTGACCAACGGCAAAGTATTCCTCACTAAGGTGATAGTTTTCTATGATGAAATCACTGGCGCTATGGATAAGGGGAGAAAAGCAGCTGTTGTGTATCTTGACTTCAGTAACAGGCCACATTTGATAGCCAAATTGGTAAAATAAAGGCTGGACAAGTAGACCTCAAGGTGAGGGAAAATTTGTCTGGACTGCCAGGCCAAAGGGTTGTCACCAATGGAACTAAGTCCCATTGGTGGCCTGTGGCTACTGGCATCCCTCAAGGGTCAATATGGGGGCCAGTACCGTTAAAATGTCAGGAACAGAGTATGTTCTCAGCAAATTCACAAATGATTCCAAACTAGGGGGCGCGTGTCAATACACTGGAGCCTACAACTGCTATTCAGAGAGATTTAGTCTGGAAAAATGGGCTGACAGAAACTTCATGAAGTTCAACAAAGGCAAATGCAAAGTCTATGCTATCTCTGGCATCACCTAGGAAGGCGCTTGCTGGTACGTACCAAATGTATATTAGCACGTATGCTAACAACCAAACAGAACGGACAGTTATGAAACAGTGTTTGAGACTTCACCATTTGGCAAGCCCTGGGCCTCTTTAACTCATTGCCTTCATGCAGGAACCTACAATCAACATGATCCTTGAGAAGCATACAAAACCTCTGAATATTACACTGTAATTATAATATCATATAGAAAGAATTATGTTATATAGCAAGATGATTCTACAGTGTTACTCAAAGAACTTCATAATATAATATACCTTTATCCTTTCCTTGTAGTTGTTACAGCAAAGAGAATTATATAATCAGTGAAAATGGTGAGAACAAGGTATTTGGCAATAAAGCTAACATCAACATGGGACAGAGATGAAGATATATGTAAAGAAGAAACAAAACAGAGGATTATAAATTAGAACCTCATGATTCTTCTGCAACTCTTGCCTCTCTAAGTTGACCATCATGCCATTTTTGTATGAAGTTCATAAGCTGTAGTTTATCCATGGTAATTTTTAAACCTTGAGTGTAAATACTGGTGTGTTTCTGGGCTGGACCCATGGACGTACGTTTCACTCCAAAGACAACTAAACTATACCTAATTATTTGTTTTATATACTTAACACTATAAATAGCCTATAAAGGGATGTATACATTATACATACAAATCTATTGAGAACCATAATTTCTTAAAAAAATAGTTTTTCTTTTAAAATCGATTTTATTATTAGAAAAAAATGCACGTATCAATGTTGTTTCTAAGAAATTATTAATTAAAGCATAGTCAAACATTGTTTCTCCATCAGAGAACAGCAATGAAAAAAACATTAAAGAGAATTAATGGAAGCAAAATAAAACTCAAAATGTTCAAGGGAAAAGAATGGACAAATATATAATGGTGATTGTATACTTAGACACCTTTCAAATAAAGGCTCTCACAAATATCTAGAAATCTAGTGAGACATTTTTAGAGCCCAAGTGTACTACTGAATGAAGGAATAAAGGAACTTGGAAACAATATAAGATTAAAATGTATTGTTGTTGACAACTCCAAACTTAAAATAACAAAAAAAGCCTCCCCCCAGACTAGTGAAGTTTTGAAGCCTGTTTATTAAAATTAATTCAGATTGAATATATCATTTTGCCCTGGCACTGTACAAAACAAATGACAACTTCACTGAGTATCTCTGAATCCTACTAGACTCCATTTTCAAAGTACCTAAGAACACAAGTCTCTACTTTTTGTGTACCCCAATAACCACAGCACTTTAAAAAAATCTTCCATCTCGGTATAAATTGGAGTTTGTGAAAAAAAGTCTGTAGTACTTAGACTTAAACCCTGGCATTCAGAGAGACTTAAGTCTTGCAAATCCTTACCTTCATGTAAAAAATAAAAAGTAAAAAAATGTGATATTAAAGGTGAACAGTTCAAATTATCAGTGTACGACACAAACATCAGAATTCCTACTACACATTCAGTCCATCTCGGCCAATATCCTCCCTGAACCCATGGCTACAGCAGATTACTTAGAAGAAAACAGAAAAACCCAAAAGTAGAATACATGGTTGAAGTCAGCTGCCCTGAGGAAATGTCTCTTCTTACACTCCATCACCTCATGGCTGGCTTAGGAACCAAGCTTTCTGTCTTGTGTTACCAAAGTACCAGAAAGGTACCCAGTTAAGGAATTTGGTATAAGGAAATGCCAGAATTAAGTTTTCCACATAAGTTTGTCTGTTCCTCCCACCCATGTATTATGACACCACTATCTGATTATATATATGAACAATTTTTTTCCCTCTGAAAGTAGAGGTGCAGCAATCAGCCCAGTTGTAACAAAAGCCCTGCTTATCGTCTGCAGGTATGGAATTTCAGAGAATTTAGCAGCCTGAGACAGTCTCTTCTCTGTGTGTATTATTTTTAGAAGCTCCTATTTTGCAGAGATAGTCGCAATTCTACCAAAATAATGAAAGACAGAAGTCTGACACTAGAAACCACCTTACACATCCTTTCAGCCACTCTTCTGCCAAATTTTCAGTCTAGCATCCACAGTAAAGATGCAAAAACTCCTACTAAACATGGTAATACTTTTTGCCTTATTTTAGTCTTCAAAAATAACTGATCTGTCTAAACCAAAATGAAAAAAATAGGCCTGATACAGATGCCTAATATGGAAAATGCAGTATGAAAGGTTTATAGAGTTAAAAGAAATATATTTAAAAAGTCTTTAAAAACACATTTTCACATGGTAAGCCAAATACATGTTTTCGATTGCAATGAAGCATTAGTACAATAGATCTATATATTCTTTCTACAGGGACTGTGACTTCACTGTTATACTGTCTAAATCAGTGCCTTTTTGAAGAGTAGGACAATACTGACAGAGACTGCACAACTCAAAAGAACCTAAGGAATTAAAATCATCCTTAAGGCTGCTAAGCCACAGAAATGACATACCTTTTACATGTTTTTGCCCTAGCCCTAAATGAGACACAGTTATCATTTTACATGTGAACCTGTATGTGCTACTGAAAGCAGCTTCTCATTTTGGTATTATAGCTGAGTATAATTTAGTTAGCAGACAGAATGTAATACAGTGTAATACATTATAATACATGTAATGTAATAAACACCAGTTCAGACCCAGGAAGTGGAAAGGAAGAGGAAAGAATATTTCCATAATTATTTACTACCATTCCTCCCCCAAGTTCTTTTCTGTTTTTGAGCTCTCCTGGATAGAATGAGCTATCACATTACCAGAACAGCGAACAGTTCAAAACAACATAGAAGGTCCCAGTTATAATTCAAATTATTAAAACACGTGATCAATTTACACTGACTAGCATATAGCTGCCAAAAAGTAACAAATAAAATTTCATTTCTTCACGTATGGGATAAAGTCATCGATGCAAACACTCACTCACACCATGAACTAACCGAATCTGAATGCAGATAGGCAACTACAGGGACAAAATGGAGAAACTAATCAATGGGGTTTCAAAGGTAATATTAACACCTGCCCACATGGATTAGAGGGATGCAGTAGTATGCACAGACACTATTGCTCCATCTGTCTAATGAGTAACAACTGCACAAATACTGAGAATGCCCTACAGTTGAGATGTGGTTTAAACTCATCTACCATTTTTTTTTAAATAAAAAATTTCTTTGCTTTTTACCTGATATTAGTTAATCATTTCTAGGGAAACACAATCTTGTGGACAAACTTCACTAAAAATGAAGGGAAAGGGCAATGTAGAGGAGTACTACAGGAAACTCAGGAGGGAACATAAGCCAAAATATTACTAAAAATACTGAGGCAATTTTGGACATGGTTGCAGGGAGCAGTCCTTGTCTTCCCCTAATAATAATTCCTAATAGTGTTCAAGGTCAGGTTGGAGGGGGCTTCGAGCAACCTGGTCTAGTAGAAGGTGTTCCTGCCCATGGCAGGGGGTTGGAACTGGATGATCTTCAAGGTCTTTTCCAACTCAAACCATTCTATGATTCTATAATGATTGTATTTGGCTTTCTTGGAAAGGCAAAAGCTCCTGACTTACCCATCTGTACTCTCTGTCCTCAGATGGCCAGACCTGGAAGTGGTTTGAAGCAGGCCATGGCCAGGACCTGCAGGTTCCCTTTGCACTCTGCCCACACTCAGATGACATATAGCTTCATAGACTCCTGCAAAAGATTTTTTTGGGGTCCTTCTCAGAGCAGTCCAGCCAATTTTGTCAACCTGACATGGGCCATGAGAGACATTTGGTATTAGCAGGGCTAGTTACAATAAATTGGGGCTCAGCGTGAAAACAAGTCCACATTTGAGTGCAGTCTAAAACTGGGGGTTTGATAGGCACTGGATGACTTTCCCTGGTCTGGCTCTGTATGTGTTCCAGTGAGTCAACACCCAGAGAAGCTGGAAAATAACAGCTTCAAGCTTCTCTTTCAAGCTCATCTTCCAATATGAACTTAAATACAAAGAAGATTCAGCCTGATGCCATTTTCCTGAATACATGAGAACCTTCTAACAAACATCAGTTCGAAATTGGTCCATATAGTTTCCCACGTTTAATCAAAATGCACAACAGTAGACCAGAGGCCATAAAAACAACAACAAAAAAAAAAGATGCAAGACATTAAATCTCCAAAGTATTTGTGAAGCTCCAAGTAGTGTGATGATTGAGTATCTGAATGAATGCTGCATATTATGTACAAGCCTCCACGAAAATGCCTATTTCATCTGTTCTAATGTTTTGCTTTTCTTCCAACACAGGGATCCCACATACCCCAGCTGTTCCTCCTCAGATCTGTACAACACTGATTAAGACTGTCCAAAAATTTCAACTGTTCCAGCTGTCACAGAAAATAACTGGGGCCAGCTGAATGTCAGGATGCAAGTAGTTACTATTATACTACTGCTTCTTCTTTGTAAAGCATCTGACTGTAGGAAGACAAGGAATAGGAGTTTGAGAAACAATGAAAGGGAAAACATCTTAAGGAAAGCATCTAGCACTGTTAAGCGCAATGCCCAAGGCCTACCGTGTGACATATACACTTATCTTCATGAGAAATACCTAGATTGTCAGGAAAGAAAATTGATTTTTGTGGCACCTGATTGGCCAGAGGATTTAAAACACATGCTGCTAGCAAGAAACAGGATTCGTAAATTGAAGAATAATATGTTTTCCAAGTATAAAGTACTGAAAAGTCTGGATTTACAACAGAATGATATATCAAAAATTGAGAGCGAGGCTTTTTTTGGTTTGGATAAACTTACCACGCTCTTACTTCAGCATAATCAAATTAAGAGTTTATCCGAGGAGATTTTTATTTATACACCCAGTCTAAACTACCTGCGTCTTTATGATAATCCCTGGCATTGCAACTGTGAACTAGAAACTCTTGTTACAATGCTTCAGGTTCCAACAAACAGGAATCTGGGAAATTATGCCAAGTGTGTGCACCCAGTAGAACTGAAAAATCAAAAGCTAAAGCAGATAAAAGCTGAACAGCTATGTAGTGAAGAGGACAGGCAGGACCCCCAAAACATAAAACGGGATAAGCCCGAAGCTGTCAAACCAGAATTTGATTCTTCTTTGTGCCACATGTATGTGTTTCCTGTACCAACTCTGAACTGCAAAAGAAAAGGTTTGTATCTGTCCTTATAACTGAATTAATGATTTTCATTCTTGCTCCCTCACTACATTTATTCACATATTATTTGCAGATAATATATATATATAAAATATAAGATATCCAATAAAAATCAACAGGAATGAAATTAAGCACATACTTAAGGTGCTGAAGGACCAGTACCTCACCAGTCCGATTTTACAACTATAAACATACTAATCAGTCAAATTACAGCTGTGCTGAAATTGTCGTACTGATAGAGAAAAGCACAGAGTGTCTTTTCTTCTTTCCAGTGTACACAGACAAAGATAGCAAGAACTTTGGCAGCAGCGAGCTGTGAAGCAGGACTGGAGCAGCCAGCTGGGCTTCCAGTGCCCAAAGGGACCTGATGGCAAGGGAGAGCCATTGCATCCTCACATTTTCTGTGCAAGATTTCTTCTGCTAAGGGAAGAAATTGTATGCTTTTGTTCATAAAGAAATACCTCCTCCGTGTTGCTCCTGCCAGCACCCAGCAGACATTTCAAAGTTGAAAGGCCTTCAAGAAACGTTTTTCAGACACTTGGATCCATTCCATTCCTAAATCCTTCTCAGGCTCCTAAAAGCCACAGCTGAGCCTTAAGGGTAAAGCAGCTGGGGCATATATCAACACAAAAGCGCACATTTATTTGTGCTTAATATTTCCCACATTTTATCCCATGATGAAACAAAGCAAACAACAAAACAATTCAGAAGAGAGTCATCCTCTAACGTTACAAATCTGAAATAAAAAGCGTTACTAGAAGTAGCCAAAATTGAGAGGATTTTTTCCCAACTTTTGTGAATCATAGCTTGCAACACCAGATCACTGCACTGTATTTTGCCTACTTGTATCTTGCAATGTGTTTGCTAAACATCTATTTGCTTTAACAGTGATTTAAATTTATGTAACAACTCTCTGTGCCCTTTTTCTTGGACCTTAATGCCAGAGACAAGCTCAGAAGTCACTATAAGGAGACAATACCTAAATATAAAGAATTCATGATTTCAGTATTTGATTACATGGTTTATCTGCTATGTATGTCATAAAAAATGGTCCACATTTTTACTTTTTTCTGCCCTTGTTAAATTTTTTTCTTCTTCTTATGGCTCACTATTCTCTTTGTTTTACCATGCAGCTACTACATCTTTTTAATGATTTATGCTTTTTTACTAGCTAAAATTTATTAATTTCTTAATATTCACCTACCTTACCTTTCTACCTTGTAGATAGTATCTTAATTATCGGATTACAGTCTTAATTAACCTTCACAGGATCTTAATTATATCATTATTACCTTATGTCTCCAGTAAACTGTGCTACTGAACAAAACCCAGGCATATATTATAATCTTAATATAAGAAAAGACTGACTTTCCAGCTCTCCCCATTTCATGGTATCAAAGAAATAAGCTGAATCCATGTATATACTCCAAAACTTTTGGCAAGAAAACTGTTACTTTTTTCTCTAAGTTCCCAGAAACACTCAATGCGGTCTGCTCTTCATGGGAGTTTCACACGCTTTTATGGTATTTAAAAAAAAAATGGTTTCCTGTCTCTAGTACCAATAATTAAGGAATAAAGTTACTTCAACCTCTACATGAGTGTACTAGAGGGTAGAGGGACTCCCTCCTTTAGGTCAAGAACTAAGCATATCACTCCAGAACTTCCTGAATGTCTAGCATGGACACATTGAGCATGTTCAATATTTTTTAGGAAGTATCAGATCTATTGTGCATATGTGTGACAGCTGGATGCAGATATCCCATGGACATTTGGGATTTCTGAACATATGGTAATCTTTGATGAAAGCGTTGTGCTTAGTGCCTTTGCATATGATTACTGTGGAGCAGATGCACAATTTCATTGGCATTTTCATCAGAAATGGGAGTATAATGCACCCAAAATCCTGGGCAAACACAAAAATTTCTCTAAATCCACATGGCCAAGTTTCCAGAATAGGAAAAAAGGTGCATCAGTTGCCAAACCTGTAAGATGACATGAAAAGCTGCAATCCATTATTCCTTTACAATGGAGGGGACGGAGTGAGAAGCAGCATACCAGTACAATGTATCTCTAAGGAGATGGATATGACAACAGGTCAGCAGCTTTCAGTTAATGTCAGAAAGATCATGAAAGAAACATCTTAAAAATACACATAACCACGTGTATGTGCTCCTTTTTGAAGAACTTCTTATTTATATCTCATCAAACCAGTGACACACCAGATCTTTCTGTACTTCAGAATGAAAGTATCCTATGTCCTTGATTCTGTTTTACCAAAAAGAGAAGCAAAAGTTGGATGCAAAAGTAACTTCTGTTTGCTTTTCTGCAAAAGAATTTGTATTTGCAAGAGCAGTTGAAAAAATCTGCTTTCTAGTACTGCCAAACTCTCCAAGTCTGTAAATTCAAGTATTATTTGCATTCATTAGGTGACAAATAGGCTCTGAAACTTTGACATCTGCACAAGCAGGAAGCACTCCAACCGGAGCAGACTGGAGGACTTATGTATTTATAATATCAAAGCTCTGCTCAGAATCAGATATAATGCAGGAAGACTCTCATACGCTGTTTTAGTCTCAAGAATACCTGATGCATTAGACATCTTCAGAACTTCAGAAGTACACTGACAACACAAATTTTGGCACAGATCCAGAAACTACTTGCTTTCATTCAAAAATGGCCAAGTAAGAGATACTGCTCATTTTCTTGTAATAGCAGCCCAGGATTAGAACACCCATTGAATAAACATAATCCTGGGGATTAGCTTTATTAACATTATCCTGAGAGGATTCAAACCACAGTTTGCACTTCTCAAGGATGTGCCCCTACTACTGGGCTAGAAGCTGTTCTTTCTGTAACTCTTTTGCAAGGAACACTGTACGGATACATACACAGATGACTGGGAGGTGGTCGGCTACTTTGGTATCGCCAATGATACAGGTAGGATAGAGAAGTAGACAGACAGAATGCCACTATGCTGCCTGGACTTAGAATAACTGTAAGTATCGTAACAAATATAAAGTCTTCAATATTCCTAAAACGCAACATAACTTTAACTACAGAACTATAATTATAACTATATGTATTACTATAAATATAAAAACTAGCATTTTTGTTGCTGATAAAATTTAGAACATTTTACTTTTTGGCAACATAAAACAAAGGATTTAAGAGAGCACATTATAATTTGATTATGGAAGATGTTCATATACCAATGAACATTTTTTTATATCATTACTCTGTTTTCTTTTCTTTAAATGATCAAGCCCTTCACACGTACTTTTTATTAGTATAGTATCTTCACTACCTACCCTATCCCTATGCGAATTAATAGTACAGTTCCATTAAAATAAAAATATAAAACACAGAAAGAGGCTTCCCTATAAGCACTAATGAAGAGAACAATTTTCACATGAGATGTAAAGATACAAGTGAACAAAGCAATGAAATTCAGAAGTTGAAAAAACACGTTGACACTAGTAGTGGGGGTAAAAGGGAAAGAAAACAAGAAAAAATGCTAGACTGACAAAATTCTGTGTGGTATGCAACTGTGAGACTTAAGCAGTAAGAATAATCTAAAGCTGACACAAGTTATGTCTTTTTCATTTTTTAAGATTTAAAGAAAGTTCCAGGCAACATACCTCCCGATATAGTTAAACTCGACTTGTCCAACAACAAAATTAGACAACTACGAAACAAAGAGTTTGAAGATGTCAGTGAACTGAAGATATTAAACCTAAACAGTAATGGAATAGCTTACATTGATCCTGGTAAGAATAATTTAAAACATTCATTAAAAAGTTATTTGTGTTTTATTAATTATAAACTTTGGTAATGTCTTTATCAGATATAAATGTGGGGAGAAAAGGATTTAAAAATCTAGAAGTTGATGCATATTTTACCTTGTGTACCACCAATTCATGGAGTGAAGGTTTGCACTGAAATGCGTTCATCACGGAAGTCAATGAAGAGAGTGATTTCAGCTGCCCTTTTTTAATACTAAAACAACCAAGTGCAAAAATTTAATTCTGGAGACTGAAGGTTAATGATTTCCCAAAACACTAAATAGTTGAATGATTTTTTTAAATATCTTTGCCAAATCTAAGAAAACTCGCCGCATAATGAGGCTGCTTTTAAGTTATATTGGACAGTAAAGTAATAGACAAACTTTTGGGTTAAAAATCACTATATATGATCGTTCTTAACTTATATGTTACTAGAAATCAAGTGGCCTTCTTGGCAATTTGCTTATTGCCTATGTGTATTCGTTTTTAAATATGAAAGCAGACACAAGGAGAGAGAGATAGAAAGCATGAATCAAAAAGAGCCTTCTCTAGTAGTATTTTGGACGTTAAACAGCAGTATAAAATGTTGTTAATATCAGTAATATGGTACTTATGAGGTTTAACATTACACATAGTCAATTTATATAAATTAAGACTTCCATCATTAAATGAAACAGTATACTTGCAAAAAAAGTATGAACTGCTCTCTGAAATGTGATTCAGAAACATTATTACGAAGCTCCATGTTTATTATCTTCCATATCTTAAAATATTAATTTAAAGGTTGTACACACGCACAAATACATACATACTTATAAAAACTAGTAGCCCCGCACATTGTCTAATACATAATCAATTTCCACATTTCTACTTCTGTATCACGACAATAACAGTAGACTTCTATGAGCAAACCATTCATTCACCCTCACTGTCCCTATTCTACACTCGTGCATGCTCTTTAAGTGTTTTATAACTTCACCAGCAGTACAACTCCCCTAACGTCAATATATTTATACCAATATGTCACTTCTCAAGGCACAAGCCATATTTTAAAGTTCAGTGTTTGAAAAGTCTTTTTTGTAGCCTTTAGCAAAAAAAAAAAAAAAAAAGTATAGTTATGAAAATGTGTTTCCTGTTGCAGATATGCATGTTTTTTCCTACCTTATCTTTATAAGGTACCAATAACTATTTTTCTATTGACCAGCTGCTTTCTCAGGCCTCAATAACTTAGAGGAGCTGGATCTATCAAACAACAGCTTGCAGAATTTTGAATATGGAGTACTGGAAGATCTTTACTTTCTGAAAATACTATGGCTGAGAGAGAATCCTTGGAGATGTGATTACAACATTCATTATCTTTTCTACTGGTTGAAGCATCACTACAATGTTCACTACAATGGCCTAGAATGCAAAATGCCCGAGGAATACAAAGGATGGTCTGTTGGAAAATACGTTCGAAGTTATTACGAGGAGTGCCCAAAAGACAAGCTTCCCATTTATCCAGAAACTTTTGATCTGGACAAAGAAGATGAAGAATGGGAACGACACAAAGAACAATCAGTTCAAACAGTAAAGAAGCACGGTGTAATTGTCACTGTGATAGGCTAATAAGGGAATCCCTTTTTTTTTTTAGTACATTAAAATATTTGATACTTTGACAAAGAAAAACATGCTGTTTACATTTTTGTTAATTATACTGATTGTTTGTAGGACTATCTGCCTACAAAGGTTTCTGTTTATTGCAGTTAGTAATTACTGAATGGCATTAGTTATGCAGCATCCTTCATCAAGTAATTTTTTCTGACAATTTGTTCTGGACATTCTTGTGAAATATTTTGGGAAATATTTGAAACTATACAGTAGAAATCGATAGACACAAATGTACATAATGTGGTGGGGAGGAGCTGCCTTATGTATAAACACAGCTTATGTGTTGACACAGAACTTGCTGCAGGATTGTGACCAAGACACGTTTTTCTTGAATGTATTGACAGTTCTTTGTTTCTATCAGTTTCCTGAAATATTCCCAGAAAACATTTCTAAGATTTTTGTATCAGCTTCCTGTTGTTTTATTGTATATGAAAAATCAAACTGAAGACTAACCTTAAATACAGTTCTACAAAAACAGGAATGGCAGTTGTTAAACTGATTAGGATTCAAACCCAGAAGTTGGGTTCTACTTGCTGATTTACCAGTGTTCCTGCTCAGTCTTGAGTGAATAACTCAGCCTCTGCCTCTTCTGTACCCGAGCTGCCAGAAACCATGAGTAGCCAAGACATGGTTGATTCCCAAGACCCAGCTCCACATGCTCATATTTGCCTTGATTGGGTTTTGCAGTAGGCAGAGCTGAAGTCTTTCTAGGAAGCATTTTAGGCTGTCGTGTCAGTTTGACAAAGATTACATGACATCACTTCTAGGTGAAGAGGACCACAGGAAGGCTGCTGTGGTCTGCATCCAACATGCCACTGCCCATCCAAACTGAAGGTAAGTATGCTTTTGAGTGCTCACTAAAACTGTGGGATGTTCTCCAAGTCCACCCTTCCCCCAGCTGATTTGTAAAATGCACGTTATAGCACCTCCTTATCACACAACTGTCTATGTGAATATGAGTTCATTAAAAACTGATTATTCTAACACTATAGTAACAGAGTCATACAAATACCCCAGCTAATTAGAAAATATCTCCAATGATAAAATTCCTTGCTACATAATATATCGGCTAAAAGTTCCTTTACAAAAAAAGCTGGTTTTACTGAATGCTATTCTTAGCTTTTACATAATAGTTCTGTTTTTTTAATTTCTGCATCAGTTAATATTGAACCAGCAGAACTAGTGCCTCTTAAAGAAAGATATTATAAACCCTTTTTTACACATGGAAAGGATAAGTTACTCCCCAAGCTCACATGGTGGACAAGTAGGAGATGCTGTGTTAAAACTTCAGTATTCCCAACTCCAGCCCTAGACCAATCTCCTGCTCTTAGATCAGTAAGAAATATGTAAGTGCAGGATAGAGATTCAGGGCCAAAACTTTAAATATCTGTTGGCTATCATGGAAGAAGTTCTGGAAAACATTTGCTCCTTTAAAGATCTGCACACAGTTACAGTGTTTGTGGATTCCTCAGGTGCTTTAGCCACAAGCCCAAAATGTCACACATTTTGTCTTAGAAGTGCAATACAAAGAACTCAGTGCTTTTATACTAACATGAAATAAAAGAAAAACATAATGGAAAAATTCAGAATTTATTAAGGGTGATAGGAATGCCAAAGAATGCTTAAGCAAACACATCCTATTATTAACCGCATTCCTTCATGTCCTCCATTATTCAGATTATGAATATATTTAATGGTTCTTTACTGATAAACTCAATAATTTAGCCATTTCTTCTTCAACATCTTTTAAAAACTTCATAGCAAATACAAGAGTATATGATTCATCTCCGCTCCTGAGAATATCTTAACCATTATCTTAATTATTAAAGATTAATCCTGACAAGATGGAACACAGATGAAAATCCCATTTGGCCAGTAATATTCACTAAATGGGGCATTTTCTAGAAACTTAGAAGTGCTGAAAGAAAAAAATCTGTTATAAGTACTAGCCAGCATTAAGTGAAGTACTACGCCTCCTCTCAAATTCTGGAGGATTATTTCAGTACAGAATGGAACTACTGGGAATGATTGAACAGGACAGACAATGGAACCATAGCAGAACATCTGTTGTTGGCAGCACAGCCAATGGAGAAAAGCTGAGTAGGAAAAAATGAATTTATAAACAATGTTAAGTTAATTTCTGCAAAGAGTCAGTGTTAAGAAAAAAAAAACCCAAACCCTAGCTTGAGGAAGGCTAAAGTCTGGGTAGAAAAGGCAATCCAGGAAAGGAATATAGGATAAAAGCTGAGTGAGAGGCCTCTGATCTCTGTGGTCAGCAAAAGGTTACCAGCTGGAAAAGCAGTGGAATAAGACTATGGACCACAAGCAGTGGCCTAATTGTTGTAAATAACAAGTTCAAAGGTCCTGGGGATTCCTAAACAGATCACAAAATGTCCTTCTTAGGACCAAGGCTAAAACCTGGGGTCACAGTGATAAATAGGACAATTGTTCAATACAAGCCAGAGTTAAGGGTTGTGTGTGGGATCATTCAGGGTTCTCAAACAGTCACACCAGAAAGTGCTGCATCTGCTGAAGGTTCAAGGGGGATGATGAGCTGAACGTGCTGCCTATATACAACAGCACGAGATGTTTGGTGACAGCTATTAAGTGTTAAATCTGTAACTGAGGGACATGTGAACAAGGACACTCTAGAGGAACGTGGCTCAGCAACTATCCTGCAAGTAAAGGTTTCAGTGTGAACTTGTAAAATCAGTGTCACCTCAGAAGCTCCATGAAAGAAACACTTGTGCAATAACAGCAAAATGAAATCCAATACTTAAGAGTGGATCTGTCTAGAGCTCCGAGAATCAACAGGTGAAAAGGCTTCTGGCAGTCAAGAGAACAACAGACTGAAGTTTTGAATGCGGGAATTGTCCTTGCTACTATTTTCTTTAGATGGCCTCTGGAGCTTTCAAGGAGTAGCTAGAAGTTCTATTCTTTTAACTACAATATACCATAATTTTATTCCTTACTGTCTAAAGTTATTGCATATTCCAGTTTTTGCAAGGATAGTAGAGAATTGTTGTAAAATAGACATAGGAGTATTCAAGTGGTGGTTTAGTTTCCTATAATTAAAAACAAAGGAGCGGGGGCGGGGGGAGAGCCCTCCTTGAAAAACTAGCTGGAACACATTAGGGTTTTCTGCCTGTTGGCATTTTCAGACACCCATAGTGAGGATGTGGCAGAACAGGCAGTAACTGCAATTGCAAATAATATAAGACTGTATGAACAGGAAAAGCATATAGGAACTATGAAGATAATACAGAAGAAGGCAGCCCAAGGAAAAAGACAAAAATATATTTGAAAAACATACATATGGGGAAAATGACTAACAGTTGATAAAAACTTCAGCATTACAGGGTTAACTGCTATTTCTCTGAGCTTCTCCGAAATGTACTGTAAATTAAAGTACACCCTTCATGAAAAGCCACAGCCACAAACCACAATTTAATGCTGACATTTCTTTCTTTCTGTACTATTTAATCACAAAACTCCCAGAAGCAATTGCATGTCCCAAAGCAAATAATGGACCTTCCTCTTCTTTTATATGCTTTTTGAGTCCATCCTTTCAGTAATTTCTCTCTTGATTCCCCTCCTTTCTCTGTCCATACCCAGGAAACAATTGCATGATAGTGCATTGCCCTCCTGATATGCAGTATATGTACTAGGAGTGCTGTCTTAAGGGATAAACCCCATACTCCACAGAAGCAGTGCCCCCCTCTCTACACAGCACACATGAAACACAGAAAAGGTTATTTCGCGCCATGTTTTGCCATGACAGGGTGCAGGAGAAATGGATAGATCTGTCAACACTGTGACCTCTACTGGGAATAAAACACTTCAAAAGCTTCGGAGGAAATTTTAGCTCCTGCACTATGAATATGAATGGCAGCTGTTAAATGCAGTTCCCAGTCACACATGGAAGTTAAATGATTCTCTAAAATCACTGAGTGGGTGGAGTAATACCACAAACAGCTGAGCTGTAACCCATGCATCTCATGTACTCATGTTACTTTGGCACAACACCACATTCTCTTGCCAAAGACACCCTGAGCTGGAATCATATAACATTCATATGTAGATATTAAACAATGACTACTATTTCATGCATATACCACATACCAAAGTTGCAGTACAGAAAAACAATTTTTAAAAATTGCAGCTAATAAATTTACAAAAAAATATTAACCCCATTATCCAGCCGAACAGACCTAAACCCCAGTTAATATCGTTGCTGTTTTACCATTAACAATAAAAACATGTTGCCAAAATCTGTGTAATCTTGGATTTATTTGGAAAGATGAGGTCAGAAATGTAGCTCGAGGAAGTTCGAATGGAAATGTTCATCACATCTGTAGCCTATAACCGAACAGACAGTTCAACGCAGTTTGTTAGCTGAAGAAATGTCAAAAGAAGAGAATTTCAGTATGATTTTCAATCACTAAAAAAAGATAGAGAAATAGTTTTGAAGCAATTTTAAACCATTCACAAGAGCTTCAAAAGAATGCAATAAGTAGGCTGTATGATCAATATTAGTGAATTTTAACAGAAGAAATACTTTAGTAATCTAAATAGGAATAGTACACTGAAAATGTGTGCCATTCTTAAAAAGAACTACTGGGTATCTTCAAAGTTAGAAGAATGACTCAAAAAACTCAAATGTGATAGTTGTGCACAACTTAGAGACAGTTACACTGTCACTTATATACTTGCCGTTTAGCTACATATGCATAAAAGCAATAAAAGTCATATTTTTAGGCTTATTAGGTGACCACACAGAAAGAAAATATTTAATTTAGTAACACCGAAAAATCCAAATCCATCTGATTACTGATATAATACAAGAAGTTAAGCAAAAGGGGGTGAATGGTGCCCTGGGCTGCACTAGGCAAAGTCTTGCCAGCAGCTGGAGGGAGGTGACCCTTCCCCTCTGCTCAGCGCTGGTGAGGACATGCCCGCAGTGCTGTGCCCAGTGCTGGGCTCCCAAGGACGAGAGAGACATGGGCATACTGGGGAGAGCCCCCCAGTGCGACCGTTGGGGTCAGAATGGCATGCTGTGTTGACCCGGCAATGCTGGCCCAGCAATCATAGAATCATGGAATGGTTTGGGTTGGAAGGGACCTTGAAGATCGTCTAGTTCCAACCCCCCTGCCATGGGCAGGGACATCTCCCACTAGACCAGGTTGCTCAAAGCCCCATCCAGCCTGGCCTTGAACACTTTCACGGATGGGGCATCCACAACTTTCCCAGGCAACTTGTTCCAGTGTCTCACCACCCTCAGAGTGAAAAATTTCTTCCCAATACCTAATCTAAATCTCCCCTCTTCCAGTTTGAAGCCATTACCCCTCGTCCTATCACTACATGCCCTTGTAAAAACTCCCTCTCCAACTTTCTTGTAGTCCCTCTTCAGATACTGGAAGGCCACTGTAAGGTCTCCCCGAAGCCTTCTCTGCTCCAAGCTCAACAACCCCAACTGTCTCAGCCTGCCAATGGCCCCAGTGCCCACAGGGACAGCACTGTGCCAGCCCAGAGTGGCACTGGGGAGAGCCAAGCTCTTGCCCAGCAGCACTGCGAGGCTGAGGACAGTGCCCAGCTGGGCCGATCCAGGCTGCCAAGGGGACCCCACCAGCGTGTCCCATGTGAGGCTTCTCCTGGCCTCGGCAGGATGGGCCAGGTGACCTACTGCCATGGCTGCAGGTGAGCTCACCTGAAGAAGGACTTCCTCCTCTCCAGCGACACCTTGGTCATCGCCAAGGCCAAGTAAGACCCACAGACCCCAGCTGCCTTTCCGCCCAAGCCCTGGCACCAGAGCAGGGACACCCAGGGAGCAGCCTCACGGTCCCGGCACCCTGGTGCTGGATGAACCCATGGCCGTGCCCATGGCAAGCGGACGCTCGGGGGCAGCCACCAGGCTCGGCCACCTCCAGGTCACTCCCTGCAGACATGGCAGCACCCCGCACTTGCAGCTCTGCCTGTCCCTGCGCCAGCTGCAGGTGCGAAGCAGCACGAAGCAGGTGGCCGGGGATGACACCGAGGAGGAGAAAGGCAAGCACAAAAACACCCTTGTCCTTTTCTGGCCCTACAGCTCCTGTGTTGTCACTTCCCAGTGAGTCAGAGCAGTGGACACTCAGGCTGTTTCTCCTCCCTTTCTGCAGCTCCCCGGCAGTGAAGGAGCTCTGGGTCAGCGCGCTCCATGGGTAAGCCCTGCCTGGCAGTGCAGCCTGGGAAACCCATGCTCACACCACGAGCGGATGCTCCAGACGTAGCTGCGCGATGCTAAAACACGTCTCCTGAGCTGGAGAGGTGTCCCAACGGCTGCAGACAGAGCTGGTGGAGCTGCTTTCCCCAGCTGTGTCCAGCCAACACCTGCCCAGCCTCATCCTCACCACTGCCGCTGCTCTGTGCTCCACTGCCAGGCAGTACTCAGCTGTTTTGGGGCACCTTGGAAGTGCTCCCCAGGCTGGCAGGAGAGGGAAAACATGGCTTAGGTCTCACATAGCTCTTTCTGTGCCCCTTGTCTGTGCACAGGTCACCAGGAGTGGAGGGAGCCCGGGTGACCCAGCTGCCCTCCATCAAGCTGCTGCTAACGGAGCTGAGAGGCCACAATGGCGAGTGTCCCTCCTGTCTCCGCTCTGCCCCCCGACGCTGCTCCAGCTCAGCATCAAGTGCATTGCTTCTGACCTTCTGCTCTTTTCTCCTTGCCCAGGCAACAACACTACATTCCAGCAGGCTGGAGAGGCTGGTTGAGGGCCAGGCAGAGGTGAGGATCGCTCGGTGTGCAACCTCAGCCGTCCCCACCTCTCGCACATGGCCAGGGGCCAATGCAGCTGGCCAGGGGCACTTTCTGCTGCGGGGCTGCTCAGAGAGCGCAGCACATTTCTTGCAGGCAGGTCCCAACCAGCAGCCAACTCCCGTCCCCTCGGACAGTCAAGGTGGACTTGGCCACTTGGCTGATGAGTTTGGAGAAGATGGGGGCAGGACGGCCCTTCTCTCCTCCTCTTGCAGGCGGGCACTCACGCTGTGCTGGGGCTGCTGCTGCCTTTCCTGCAGGGCACGTCCATCCCCATCAATCTGCAGCAGGAGAGACCTGAGCCCCTGGGGCCCCTAATTCCCAAAGGATGCCGTCATCAGAGGGTACAAGAGGGACTTTTATGTTGAACAGCATGTTCCATAATACAAAACCCTCCAGGTTTTATTTACAACTACTCATTCTTGGCAGAGAGAGGCTGAACCAACTTGCTTCACACATGAAGGGATTTTTTCTGCATGAGGACAGTCCGTCAAGGAAGCAGTCTGCCCAGGGAGTTTGTGCCACCTCTGTCCTTGGGGTTGTTGAAGACTTGACTGGACACAACACTGAGCAACCTGGTCTGACCTCAGTGAGTAGTGATCTCCAGAGGTCCCTTCCAACCTAACCATTCTGTGATTCTGTGAGGTTGGAACTGAGACTTACAGAGGTCCCTTCCAGCCTGAATTTTCCTGTGCATTAATGTCTATGTCTCTGTTAGTCCCCTTGGGCTTCCTTTATGATTAACAACATTTCTAGGAGTGATTAATTTGACCTATTTATTATGAGTACTCATTTTAACTCAGAGGAATGGCACCATATAACTGCCTGTTTCTTCACTATGAAGATAGTCCAGACAGCTAACTCAGATCTAATTATCAACATGTCAAGTGTCTAAAATTAGGCCGGGTAGATCCCATCCTGTGTGTCTGTGCTCCCTGAAGAGTCCAGTTGGATACCAGTGTGTGGATCTCCTATACAGAAGGAAAATATCGCAAAGTTAAGCTTGCTAGAAGCATCCTTGCCGTTCTTGGCTATTTTTATTATAAATAGTCCACAAATCCCACGGTATGTCAACACCACTCTGATTTCTAGACTTTTCAAAACTCTGTCTCTAGCTTAATTATAACCATGGCTTTTAATGTCTCATTAGTGTTCTGTGCTTTATGACCTTTGGCTTCTTTTTCATGTATATTCATTATACCAAGACACTTTATGTTGCTTTTCTTCTATCACTTTGCATGTTAGTACCCTTTTCCTTTGTGACTAAAGCAACATCTTTGTTCATACTAATTCAAGGCAAGAATGTGATACACTATTTGAAAGCGTAGGTGTTCCTGACACAACTCTTGCTTCTACATGGTTTTGTCTTCAAACGTTAGCACCCCCAGGCACATGTGTGACTGAGCCTGGGGAATGTGTATTTCCTTTTGAAGTTTGTTTGCATTGCTAATTCATAACAGGATGCAAAGTTAAGATTTCTGAGCACAGAAATAAGGACTGATTACCATTCTTTTTGGCATCTCATCCATAGACATGTACATTTTTTTTCCATAATTATTGCAAACTGTAGACTTCATGCATATTGACAAATTAATTTTGTACTAGACTATTACAGAAAACTCTAACTTAGAGACTGATTTGCAACTATTTTGCTAATCTATTATATGGAAAATACCTCATAAATAAAAAAATTGGTAAAAAATCATATCAACAGAAATAACATGTTTGTTGGTATATACCATATAGATTAAATGAAAAATATTGGATGAAAAGGTGACTCCAGTGACTTCATAGAAATAAAGTGGGTGCGTAACTTCAAGAATACAAGAAGTCTTACTTTGTGTGTCAGATTTAGCTAGTTTGAGTATTTTGCATTGCATTAAACACTAGATACATACACAGTCCTACTGCCAATGGGAACTGAGAACCCTCAGCACCCTTCAAGACGTGTTGAGCTTGTGTTGGACTCACATGTGTATGTCTCTCGAATGAAAGTGTATTTTACCCTGGATTAGGTCGCAAGGCATAGGAGCTGTTTGCTTGGACCCCTTATTTTTATGGCTAAGAAAAGGAACAGAAAGATAAAGCTAGGAAAGAATTTTTTTAAAACACGAGTGTAAACATAACCCTCACTCAAGTCTTTGACAACTGAGTAGATAAAATTATGTCTCAGATACCCACCCAAATAATGCTGCTTTCCTTTTTCACTTTGTGTAAACGCTTTCCTTCAAAAGTCAAATTGTCCTATTTTTTGGTCTTCAGTCTTGAAAACACTTATATTTGTTCTTACATTTCACACATCTCAATAGAAATGGCATAAAAAGCACTGTTCCTATGTAAATCTTACACTTGGGGAAAACATACGCAGGATAGGTCTTGATGAAGAATTACCTGAAAGAATATTTGAGCTGTATTTTACAAATTTCCCTCCTACCTGCTTCACTCAATACCCACGCTTTAGTACATGTCAGAAGATCTTCTTCTATATTACGTCAGAGATCTGTTGTAGAAAGCAACCACTGTTCTAAGTTACCTTTTTTATTATTGTTACTTGGCAACATTAATCCTATCACTGTTGCAAGGACTTCATTGAAACATCTACCATACAGAGGATTCTTTCTGCACTAACATGCTCTAGTTATTTGCTTGAACACCGCTGCAGAAGAGTCACATTTTCTTTGCAGGAAGCATATTTATCACTCAACAAAATTAATTGCCCTTATGACCCCAGAATTTTTCTTTCAAGTACTTACTCTTGACCATGAGTGGTCCAGGACAGATCTTACTAGCCTAGGCTTAC
Organism: Anarhynchus alexandrinus; assembly: GCA_008711295.1. NCBI lineage: Eukaryota > Metazoa > Chordata > Aves > Charadriiformes > Charadriidae > Anarhynchus > Anarhynchus alexandrinus. The sequence continues at coordinate 5,454,027 of VUYV01000042.1, read as the reverse complement.
TTTTTTTCATGCTGGTATTGTTATAAATACCCATTTAGGATTCAAAGACTTCTCTTCCTTCTTTACATTTTTCTTACAATAGTAGTAGGTTAAATAACTGTATGTCCAGTAGACATTCACAGAAATACTGTCAGGATTTACAGTAAATATGCTCAGTCTTCTGTTGTCTTTAGTCATGATTTCTACTGAACACAGTCCAGTGATTAATTTGTGCTATCTCTAGATATGGAACTCTTCAGCTTCTCTTTCCACTAAATTGAAACAGTCAGTACTTTTGTGGATATATGTGGAACAATCGCCTAATTGAATGGCAAAATGAAAAAAATTAGTATTAAAATATACTCTCGTAGAAGCCTTCTGTATTTTTCATTAAAAGCCTGATTGCTAAAACTGATATTCATGACCTCAGTTATTAAAGCAGACATTGCTCAGATATGGAAGCAATTACCCCCATTCAGTTGCTTATCCCTCCCCTACAAAATATATGCTATGATAAAATAGGACGTGACTGTTGATCAGGACACTATCACTTCAAGTCCTATGACTATTTGAGAGATAAGAGATGTTTAGAAACATGGATTTCAGTCCTGATTTATATGGAAAAGGTCACTAGACAGTAAGCTGGAGTGACTAGCCAGATTTTTCTTTTTTATTGCTATGAATAATATAAAAATCATACTAGATTCTTGCTTGTTTCATTTTTTAGAAAAAACGGTATTTTGATAATTACGGTGATTGTTGCTTATAATTTCCATTACAATGTTCTAATAATGTACTCAATTTTGGTTTTTTGATGTTGCCCAAATAAAAAAATGGGTATAAAAGAACGTGTAACCATTCTATGCACCTCTCTACTTTGCCAGCTATTACTCCTTTTGCAATTGTGCTACTGACGTCACACAAGCGCTTTGAATATTACAGGATTTCAAATGGAGTTTGGAATCTCAAAATCAATGTGCAGCCCTTTGCACAGCCTGAACGTGAAGACTTCTAGATGAAAAAATGAGAATCAAGATTTCAGCAGTTCTTATATACATGAAATATCCTGATTAGTTTGATTGATGATGGAATAGTCTACAAAGAAGTTTTTGGTATAAATATTAAACATTTATATGTTTTGGCAAAAAAAATCTCTGGTTCAGTTCTGCTTACTTCACTGCCATAATAAAAGGATGAATTTTACCCTGCACGTCATCTCGGGGCCGGTGGGGCGGAGGGGGGAGCCTTTTGTTGCCATTTGGCTGCTCTCTTTTACAGTATTTTAGAACTGAAAAATATAGTTTCAAGATCTCATGTGTAGATAATTCCCCCCTTAAACTGATACCCGAAGAAGCAGACAGCTCTGACACAATACACTTCTTTTTTTTAATAACAAAACAGGAGGAATAGGATTTCCTTTTATGAATTTTTGTGGTCTTCATCCAAATGGAAGATAACAAAACTTTTTAATTAAACTTTAAATTAAAATGATTGAACTCAATTTGAGTCAACTTTCACATTATAATTGTCAGTTATGGGAGAATTAGACATGTCCTCATTGTCACATTCTGTTGCATACTGTACCACGGTACGCTTAAATGATGACACCAACCTGAGTGGGGAAGTGGACACTTTGGAAGGAAGAGCCACCATGCAAGAAGACATAGGCTGGAAGACTGGGCTGACAAGAACCTTATGAAATTTAACAAGGACAAATGTAAGGTCTTGCACCTAGGAAAACATAATCCAGGAGTGCAGGACAGGCTGGGATCTACCTGCCTGGGGAGCAGCTCTGTGGAAAGGACCTGGGGGTCCAGGTGGACAACAAGCTCAATATGAGTGAACAGTGTGCTGCTGCGCAAAGAAGGCCAAGAGGATGATGGGCTGCATCAACAAGGGCATCAGCAGCAGAGATAAAGAAGTCATCATCCCACTCAACTCAGTCTACACCTGGAATACTGTGTTCAGTTTTAGTCCCTACCATACAAAAAAGATGTGGAGAGGCTGAAAAGAGTCCAGAGAAGGGCCGCACAGATCAAAGGACTGGGAAGCCTGCCAGGTGAGGAAAGGCTGAGAGAATTGGGTTTGTTAAGCTTTGAGAAAAGAAGACTTAGGGGAGACCTTATCACCATGAAATGATACCTCGCATGGTCATTTCTCCAGCCCTCTGCCCATGGCAAAGGCAGGGAGCTCTCGCCATCTCCCTCCCCTTCCCCTGCCCGGGCCCTGCCAGACAAAGCCCAGAGATTCCACAGCCCAAAGGCCCCTGTGTTGGCCATGGACCCTCTGCAGGCAGAGATGCCAGGCAGGAGGGGATGGTGTGAGGGGACGCTGTGTCAGTGCTGAGCCTCCTGCAATTTATCACAGAGATGGAGACGGCTGATCCCAGTGGGAGTTTTTCAGCCATGGGAGCAGCAGGGGGGGCACACGTGAGGATGAACAAGTGCGATGTTTAAAGACGGAGCTGGGAAAGTTGTTACAGGTGCACTGCGAGACTCCAACAGTGGGGCCCCATCTCCCCAGCTGCAATCACAGCAATCTGCTCTGTCCTCCAAGTTTATTAAATCACACCCGTTGCCAATGGAAATAGCTTTCATTACTCTGCAGTTTATTACTCTGATTTGTTGGTTTTGGGTTTTTTTTCACCCTTCAGTTGTGGTTTATATTTCTATTCTGGTACATGCTCTGTTTTTAAAGCCTGATAAAATATCAGTATACACACTAGCACAGTATGTTAACTGACCCTTCAGATGATAAAACACGTCCCTCATTAGGCATGGGCCCCCAGCACAGGTAAGACATGGACCTGTTGGAGTGAGCCCAGAGGAGAGCCACAAAGATGATCAGAGGGCTGGAGCACCCCTGCTGTGAGGACAGGCTGAGAGAGTTGGAGTTGTTCACCCTGGAGAAGAGAAGGCTCTGGGGAGACCTTATAGCCCCTTCCAGTACCTAAAGGGGGCCTACAGGAGAGCTGGAGAGGGACTCTTTATCAGGGAGTGTAGTGACAGGACGAGGGGTAATGGTTTTAAACTGAAAGAGGGCAGATTTAGATTGGATATGAGGAAGAAATTTTTCACTCTGAGGGTGGTCAGACACTGGAACAGGTTGCCCAGAGAGGTGGTAGATGCCCCATCCACAGAAATATTCAAGGTCAGGCTGGACGGGGCTCTAAGTAACCTGATCTAGTTGAAGATGTCCCTGCTCATGGCAGGAGGGTTGGGCTAGATGGCCTTTAATGGCCCCTTCCAACCCAAACTATTCTGCAGTTCAATGATCATACTATGTTCCAGTATTTAAAGTGTGGCTACAAAGAAGATGGAGACTCCCTTTTTACAAGGAGTCACATGGAAAAGGCATGGGGTAATGGGTACAAGTTACTCCTGGGGAGATTCTGACTGGACAGAAGAGGAAAATTTTTCACAATAAGAACAATCAGCCACTGGAATAACCTCCCCAGGGAAGTGGTGGATTCCCCAACATTGGACACTTTTAAGATTCAGCTGGACAGGGTGCTGGGCCATCTTGTCAGGACCGTGCTTTTGCCAAGAAAGGTTGGACCAGATGACTCTTGAGGTCCCTTCCATCATGGCATTCTGTGATTCTATGATACATTCAAGCAATTTGCCTGCTCCTCAAAATACACTACTGTCCCACAACCTGTCTGTATTGACTTCATATAAACTACTTAATGTAAAAAATCAGGTTTTCTGGCTTTATGTTTTTATTCTGGAATCTTGGGACCTTGCTCTAGTCATACTCATTTTAAAGATATTTAGGTGGTTCAGAATGCAACTGGGGACTTACAAAGACTTTTTAAAGTACAGAAATGTGTAGGTCCTTTTCAATAGCAAATTTATTCTGTACATCCCATCCCTTCAAAGACTTGCATCCCATGATAATTACAGTTGGACTCCTTACAGGCTTCTCTAACCAAAAGTCTTTTTAATTTGGACATGCGGATTAATTCCTTAACTTCAAAACTCAATGTCATTTAAAATTCTAAGGAATTTTGACACAGCTCACAAAAATAAATGGAGCCATGTGACTTGTTCGAATAAGAAACAAAATATTGACTTTATTATTATTCATTAATAGGGTTTAGTTTCATATCAGAACAAAAGCAAGGCTTTCAATTTGACACTCTTTTACCAGTAACCTTTTGCATTTTCAGTTCTGAAAAGGTCTGTTGAAACATTTATTTCATGTTAGGTCAAGACTACAGTAGCCAGCTTTAAAGCACAGCAATCATTTTCTGTCGATAACTCAACATTAGGGTACTGTGGTACCACTGACTTTTTTAGGAAACTGTAATTTACAAAGCAAATGGTTTCCAGCTGGCCCTGAGGACACATCTTACCCCAGCAGTAAATACAAACTGACGGGTATTTTTTTTTGCACAGGAGCAGAACAGAAAGCTGCAATAAATGATAGCATACTAATAATGATATTTGCTAAATAACCTGTGATTTTGAAATGATCCACCACTAGATACCATTTACAGTGCCAGAGACAATAAAGTCTTGTTATCATAAGTTCCAAAACTTTGAGAAGTTCGGGCACGCTTTATTTTCCACAGCCTGTGAATGCTCAGAGCAAACACAGATTTGGCCTAGAGGAGACAGCACCCGGTAACAATCTCCTGTTGAAGGAGGCTGTATCTACATACTGGATCCACCAAAAAGAAAGCATGAGGATTCACAGAGAGAAAAGGAGAAAGGGAGAAAGGGAGGAGAGAAGGAGAGGGAGAGAGGGAGAAAAGAAGGAAGAGAGGGAGAAAAGAAGGGAGAAAGGGAGAAAGGGAAAAAGGGAGGGAAGGAGGAGGGAAGAAAGAGAGGGAGCTCTGCCTTTATGCAGCAAATGGTTAGGCATTCAGCTAGTGGGAAGCTCTGGTCTGTGCCAGTAAACAGAAGACCTCTTTCTACACTTTCCATACTGAATAAACAGTGACAGCTCAAGAAAAAGAAACGAGGTGACAGCCACACAGATTTGCATTTCTCTCTGGATTAAGGGAGCTGCATTCTTTTTAAATACAAAATGGAAGCATTTCAGTAGGCTTCCTGCTTTTCTGTAATAATTTTTGTTCCCTCTGCACTTTACACAAAAATAAAGCCATTATTTTCTGGCTTGCCCCAAAGATCCACAGCTCTAGCTTCCAGGCCACACATGTAATAAGTTGCATGACTTATCCCACATACACAAAAATTACTTGCAAAAATACTTTCAGCACAGCTGGCTCAGTCTCTTCTCTCTCGCATGCCCTGAAAGAGACCCTCCAGAAGGAGCTCCCCAGCCCCGGATACTTCCATGCACCCCTCTCCAAATCCCTGCACTGCTGCTGTTGTCTTTTTGTTGATCCCAGTTCCTAACCCTCCCTACCCCAACAAAACCCAAGAGCTCCCATTCCCTGTGGCCCAACTTCTCTTGGGATAGCTCCCTAGGAAAAATAGGAAACTGCTGCGTCCCCGTGCATTACAGCAACCACAGCGTACCCCACCACAGCTCAGTTTGTCTCACCACTGCACACAAAAGAAGGAGGAGGGAGGCGGCAAACCCCGTCTGGCACACCAGCCTGTCAACACAAAAAAAAACCCTGTTCTTGCCTCAGCTACTGTCTTCATCTATATCCCAGACCTCTGAGCTCACTATCTCAAAGTAACATTATTCTGTTCATTCTGTTAAAGACAGGAGTTGGTGGGGTTTGGTTTTGGTTTGTTTTGTGGGGTTTCATTTTGGTTTGGTTTGTGGGGGTTTTTTTAGGGGGACAGGGGGGAACAGGCAAGAAAACAGGGGAGAAGGTGGATTAGATGAAATTTTGAGAGGCTTCATTCTCCTCCTAGGGTGTATGAGGAGGCTCCCCAGAAAGACCTGTTCCTATCTCCCCCCTACTCCCTGTGTGGAAACTGCCAGCGTACAGCTGTGTTCAGCACAACCTTCAGAGCAGTGACAGGAATTTGAACTTCTTTGGTAAAGGTGAGAATTTAACTCACGTGTCCCCACAGATGGTGAAGGGACCAACTCTTTAAATATGCCTAAAAGGAAGGCACCAAAATTTCCTTCTCTGATTACACTTTGAAGAAAAACAACAGCAGCTGCTGCACCCTGTATGCCCTAAAACTGCCTATGGACTCTCAGGCTACAAAGGCAGAGTCCTGTTTCACTGACAGATCCCAATAAGCTTCGTCTTGAGGCACTGCAGTTCAGTGAACACCATACACCTGCAAATTCAGGCAGATCCACTCATGCTTCACCGATTTGCCCACCACTTGTTCCCCATCTCCTCATCTGTACCCAAATAACTGTTCATGCAGTCACACAATGAGATGGTTTAAGGAAGTGATCCAACTTTTCAGGAAAAGAAGAAAATGGAAGACAATTTTTCAGAGTGATCTGTTCCCTGATGTGGTTCATATAAATCACTGTAATGAACTCAAATGGGAGAACAGTGCTGGGGCAAGAAAGGGTAAAAATAATTCTTCTTCCTACAATGACATATTTATATATGGGTCACAGAAATATGGCTTGAAATCTGTGTGGATTATGCAATTTTCTTTTTTTCTTATTCTTTTGGTTATTACTTCCTATTCAAATCAGTAGAATTCTCACTTCCTACTTCATTCTCCTCATAAACACACATTAAAATACACACTATGATGGAACCAAAGTCTAACCTGGCAAACTACCTTGCTTTTCAGCTCCAGACCTCAGAGTTGGAATTGCTCTAGAAATTGAAGACATCAATGTTTTCTGCTAAGCCACTAAGGTAGCACTTGACAAAATATTTGATTTATAGATGCTCTAAAATTAAGTTTATATAAAAACAGAAGAGAAAATTAGGTAATGCATTTTTACAGCTGCTCTGTAGCCTTAATCAAAGGTATAGCTATGCACCTCAGAATAGTCATCATTCTTTTCCATATGTTAATATCCAGATTCTGGTTTTCATGTGCATAGTCTTTACGTATGTGAGATCTGATTCTTTGTGACAGCAGCACATGTAACTGTGAGCATGATGTGACCTCAAAAAAGGGGCAACCTATAAGGATAGCTTAAAATGTCACTATATTTTGAGCTTATGGTTTGGATGTCAAAAAAACAATGCTCATGGATTAACACAAAATAAGCAGACTTTTCCCAAGCTACAAAAATAAGGAATGATACCATCAACATTGTTTGTTATAAACTACCAGAAAGATTACACTATTTCAGGGGTTTTAATGAAGAAAGGATGCTAGTACAGACCTCAGAATTCCTGAAAATTTAAATAATTATTTATTTATAGGTATGACAACTTCGATAGGTATGGACACATGTAAGCTGTAATACTATCTATAATATATATATACGCACATAGAAATATACACACACACTCTTATATAATACTACCTTTTATATATAATTCTATTGTAGTGCATAATATTACCTTATTAGGAAAGAAAACATTAGGAGGTGGCACTGTAGATCAAATTTTGTTCATTCTGCTACTCATGCAGTAAATGGATCTCTCTCTCTGTTTTAGCGGTGTTGACACTCACATGGGAAGAACATCCCCTTTTGAGTGCACTGCTTTTGAAGAAGAGGTTCATACTACAAATTCTTCCTTAACTTGTATCAATGTCTTAGTAATCAGAGAGACAAGTACTACGACTCCCAAATTCCTTAGAAGAGATGCTACTGCTGCTGCAAGGAGTCCATATCTGAATCATTTGATAGCAGAAGTTCTCTGGTTACTGAATGAGCCAGTACTAAGAAAATAGCACAGTCTAAACCCCACTGATGGACCTATGTCAAAATAAACCAGTCTCACATCCAGGAAGACCATGTGCACCACCAATGGAATCCATATAGGTAACATCAAGAAGAATTAAAGCATGCTGTATTTTTGGTGGGTAAGGTCTGTAAACTATGTACATGATTTAGCTTACAGATTCAAATTCCCTGTGACGTCAGTGGCATTATGCACATGCTTAAAATTAAGTATCTGTATTGGGGTTTTAGACTTCATTGGATAAAAACTGAATTTTGAGTTCACGATAGTCTGTACTATTTAAAAAGAAAACATATAATGTTTTTCTGAAATACCACCTTAATCTTTTTGCACAGTTAAATTAATGGAAAAACATGATAGAACAAATTAAAACTTATAAATAAGATAAAATTAAAACATTTTAGCAGTAGTTCCAATGTATCCCTCAATGGCAATTATTTTCAGTAACCAACCTATAATTTAGTTAAACTGGCCTCATAATTGAAGGCCCCACAACCAGCAGTTAACAATTCTGTTCTTTTTCTAAAATACTGCTACAAATCAATCTTGTTTCTGCGTAGAACTACCTTCTCTTCTAGAAGTTAGTGTACTAACAAGCTTTCACTCTCTAAAGCTACATCTTGTAAGGATACAAAAATACCAAACAAAGCAGCCTTTTAAACAAACAAATTAATTTAAACAAATAGAATAAGAATGTCTGCAAAGAAATGTCTCCCTACCCACTGTGCCCTTGCAGTAGACTCCTTTTCTCTGCACTTGCTTTCTGGCCTAACAGTTTTTTCTTTCTTACGGAGCTGAATAACGTCCATGCAGTCTTCTCTATGTTTTTAAGAAAATTAAACTGCTTTCCAGCAAATTTAGGGCTTGGCTTATGACCTTCTATTCACTGCCTTTTACTTCTCTCAGGAGTTCCACTCTCTACCTATCCTACAGATTTCCTGATTTCTTGTTCTCCCTTTTTGATCTTCCCCCTTTCTCTTTCAGTCGCAGCTCAGAGAAGCTGCTCGATGTCAGCTTAGGGCATGCAGAATATGACCAGGTGCCACTGAAGGAAAGAATAGCATTACCATCCTTAAAGGATTCCACCCGATTCAAAGTGAACAATGTAAACAGAAACCTTCCTTTCCATCATACAAACACATCCTTTTCAACAAAACATGATATATACCATTTACAAAATACACATATTAAAAATGAAAAAGAACACCAAATATCACAAACCTGTAATAAGGCTTTTTCTGGTAAGTGGGATGTTTTATGTCTGAAAGTAAGATCATTTGATTGAAAACAGCCTTTCTGACTTTGTCAAACTCTGAAAAAAAGATGGTACAAGAGAAGTACAGTTTTACATTAGTTGCAGGTTCAAAGTTTCAAATACATTTAAATATTAAAAAAATGAAATTAAATTTGCTAAACTTAACTAGGTATTTTCAAATCCCCATCTAGTTACACATCTATGAACATTTGTAATTGCTGTTACTGAGAATAATCATAGTTTTCAGGTGCATCTCCTGATTTTGCATCGGAGCAATACAATACAGAAGCATAGGAGACCATCTGCATTTCCAAACTAAAACACTGGATGCACACAATATGACATAAACATACTATTAGCACATGTGAATTTTTCAGACAAGTCTTCAAAAGTTACGACTACTAAGATCTCTCTGTTATATTGTATCCAACAATCTATACTGCATGAAAGATTAACTAAAGTATTTTTCATTATAATCTCAACATGGGAGTAACACTGAATCCCATATTCTTTTATTCTAGGTCTAGAAACTGAAGAGTTTCAGGGGTCATAAAATTGGTTTTCATTTGAATATTGCTACAGGGAAGAGAGGAGAAGAGAAAAGAAAGAGGAAATACACAGGAAAGGAGAAATTAGGAATAAAGAAAATGGCGAGGCACAAAACAGTGGACTGGGAAAGCCAGAAAGAACACAGTAAATGGAAATAATGAGCTTTAAATTGTAACTTCCCATCCTGAAAATTTATTTGCCCTTTAGTAGCCAATTTAGTTCTTCTTGCCCATTAAGTTTATTACATATTATAATCACTGATCGTTTAATTCTGCATTTTAAAATCAATCAATGTAATCTCAGATGCCCTGGATTATCCAAGATATGACCTTAAGACTGGCAGGTATGTCACAGGGCCGGCAGAGGATACTTGCACTTCTTGAGCTTCAAGCTGGAAGCCTGTCTGGTCTAGCTTTGCCTGAGATACGCCAGGGCATGCTGAGTTACACCAGAAACCTATGGTTAGGTGACTTAGTTTCACTGAGAATGCCTACAAAAGTGTACACAATACAAAAGTACTGCAAAAGGAGTTCCAAGCTCTGTCCATTTCTCCATATGTCAGCTTTGTCATGGAAGGACAGGAAGGAAGTAATAAAAAAGAACAGGAAGTCTCTGAAAACTGCCAAGGGGAGTGAGACAACAGCTTGGGCCTCTGGCTCTGTAAAAGCAATGTTTGAGTCATATACAACTGCCTGAGCTCAAACTCAAAGCTATAGGTAATACTTCTGGCCCATTCTTTACTTTTATGAAACTTCTGTCTGAGTGGACTCAGGTTAACAGTCTATATTCACATATGTTCACTATGTTCACAGCTGCTGCTGTGTGGAGACGTTTAAAAAAACCCATACCTGCAGCACCCGTGGAACACAAAGTCTCAGGAAGAATGAACAAAGGATTTATTTTTTCAGTCTTCTGACTCTTTTTTTATTTTATTTTGATCTTCACTCCTTCCTAGCTCTCATCATGCATTCTCTCTAACTGGAGCCAAGACTCTTATTGTGGCCTTCCAGTACCTAAAGGGGGCCTACAGGAGAGCTGGGGAAGGACTTTTTACTAGGGCATGTAGTGATAGGACGAGGGGGAATGGCTTTAAACTGGAAGAGGGCAGGTTTAGATTGAACATTAGGAAGAAGTGTTTCACTTTGAGGGTGGTGAGGCACTGGAACAGGTTGCCCAGAGAGGTTGTTGAGGCCCCATCCCTGGAGGTGTTCGAGGCCAGGCTGGACGTGGCCTTGGGCAACCTGGTCTAGTGGGAGGTGTCCCTGCCTATGGCAGGGGGGCTGGAACTCAATGATCTTCAAGGTCCTTTCCAACCTAAACCATTCTATGAATGTTCAAGTATAATTTTCTATGTGTAGTTAGAAGTACTTTGCTACCAAATTACACTTCTGTTTTTACACAGAGAAGTTACAGGAAAAGCTAAAGTAGCATACAAAACAGAACTAATATGTGTGCTTGAGGGAAAGCTCAAGAACTGAAATTCAGTCTTTCAACCCTCATAACCACTCTTTTATTGATCAGCTGTATCCAGCAATTTAGCATATTAAACACTTCGGTTACTCTTTGCAAAAATCTTTTCATGTCCCATTGCTATGTAAAGCATTTACCACATGATTCTAACCCATATGTATTTTAATAAGCTTCTACAAAACTAAAATTGTGTAAGACTACGAGCTAAGAATATCCCTGGAAAAGAAAATATGGTCCTTTGAATATACAAATAGCAATTGGACGTCAGAAAATACTGGTTTTTATCTCACTTATTCTTCTTACTCCTAATAAAATCTATGAGAGTTGGACGGCACACAACTAAATTTTGCCATTCAGAGTCTGCTCTGGCCTCTATAAGCTCATCACCAAAATTCTAACAATGCAATCTCACCATCCACTTATCTTTAATTTTCCCAAACCATGGCCTTTCACCTAGGCACTCTGTGGATAAAAATACTTTCTTCATTTTCTAACATCCGTACTGATTCTGACTTGACATTACTGTAATACCACTGATCTATATAAATATAAAACTAAATTTTAAAACCAGGAGATATCTGAAGCACCTGCTACATGTTTGATGGATTGAGACAATACAAAAATATAATGGTTTACAAACTCAAGTGATGCAATACTACTTTCCTTTTAAGACATGGACTCTTGCTACTATTAATGTGGAACATGGGCTTTCCTTTTCAGGAAACACAGTGGGGGGACAAGGGAAAAGAAGGCGACCCTAAATCAAAACCATGCCATAGATGTAGAGCAAAAGCCATGCACAACATAGAGGCAAAAAAAGGCACCCTGTCAAGTGGGCCCTCACTCTGTAGAGGCAGAGAGCCGGGCAGGCAGGCAGGGGCAGCAGCCTGGGAACTTCTGCATGCTAATCAGAATACTATGTAGAAACAGAATCAGACAATAATGTAAATTGGAAGGGATCTCTGAAGGTTGCTGAATACAAGTTGTGGATGCCCCATCACTGGAAGTGTTCAAAGTCGAGCTGGACAGGACTTTGAGCAACCTGATCTAGTGAAAGATATCCCTGCCTACAGCAGGGTGGTTGGACTAGATGATCTCTGAAGATTCCTTCCAACCCAAACCAATCTGTGTTTCCATGATTCTATGATTCTAAGTTAAGACCACTATGAAAAGGCAAAGAAGAATATTTTTATGCACAGACACAATGAAAGGCAACTATCTTCAGTTTAGATACCTTGAATATTTATAACCACTAATCAAAACACACTGATCCCAACCTTGGCATCTCTTCAATCTTCTTAACAAAAATGCAATTTGCAAGGTATATCTTGATGGTTGACTATATAAAGAAAATATTATAAATCCATCATTTATCATTTTAATTCATGACAAATAATATAATTTTAAACAATATACAGGCAGTTAAATGGCTTTCACCACAAATTTTCCTACGGACAGATTTCCCAAAGCCAATACCAACATTGGTCGGCTACTCCCTCTGCTGGATTAAGCCAGTACGTGTCTGCCATACGAATGCCATTTTTTATTATTTCAAGTTTTATTTACTTTTTTTTTTTCTTTTTCAAACAGACACAGACAAATTTTGCCTTTGGATGTTCTGAAAGGCCTCCAAAACAGTAAATCCAAACTATCCAACCACATACTGGAGTGCAAGGCCTCTGTTTAACATTTGAGAATTCCTTTATAAAGCTTAAATAAGGAAAGAATTGTAACACCTGGTCTTGCAATCCTCATTCAAGTACTCTTCAGTGATGCTTGGGCCAGGTATAAAACCAAAACCAATCCAGCTGAATCTGTACAAGCCTGGCTATTTCTGTTAGACTTCTACAAGACTCTCAACAATCTGAAAGGGTCCATCAACAATTTTTCTCAACCTATAAATTTTGCTTATTCGTACCATTAAACAACTAGAAGTATACTCATACATCAAATGATCATGAGTCACATATCATCACAACCTCCAGCTAACCAACTACCAAACAAATATTAAAAAAAAAATCAACAAAACTGCTACAATGCAACTAAATTACCAGGCTAGAATTAAATATTTAGGTCAGGTTTTTATATGAACTGTTTCTGTTTATCAATCTGAACAGCTCATCTGTTGTTTAAAAGTTCACAAATGAAAAGTCCTAAAATCGTGCAGCATTCAGTTTAAAGCTCAGTAACAGAACAATCATTTTTAGCTTCCCTTCCTGTAAACATTTAGCAACTGTTAAAAATACATTCATATCTACATATGTATATTCTTATTCCTTATTCATGTGTGAGAGCTATTGAGAATCAGCATATTCATCATCTGAATAAAATATTTGATACTGATATCCAACAAGTTTTACAAACTCTTCAGCTGTAACATTTTTTGTCATTGAAATGATCTCAGTACACAGAGCAATAGTTTTGTTGATGTTAACAAACATTTTCTAAACAGTGACTTCCATTTATTTCCCACACCAAATAGACAGCGTGACTGGGTGGCATGGATGATGACTATCAGCTGTGTGTTAGAAAATATTCCCTAAGAGGACAAAGAAACATCAATGTCTATAAAGTTTTTCAGAGCAAAAAGTTTCAAGATCTAAGTTCTATGCCTCAAAAATCAGGTAATCTAAATGTATCATATTCATTTTTACCAAAAAAAAAATCTTAACAGTGGGGATATTTTCATCATTTTCTCTTACTCCTAGTCCTGGACAAATCAACACAGCATCTACCCAATAGTAATTTATCAGAGACATAACAAGCTTTAAACATAATGATTCTCAAAAACCCCATGAGCTATCCAGAACTAGTAGCTGCCTTTGAGTGTAGTTTTGTTAACAACTCCTGTTGTTTTCTTGCAAACCCTCATAACGTGCAATGCTTTTTCAGAAGCACCTATTACAATCAAGAGACTGTATATTTTTCTGTTGAGTATCAAAAAAACCGAACTGAATAGGTTCCATAAAAACTCTTTTCTTTGAAGCTTGGATAAAAGCCCTTGACCATGATTGGTTTTGATGTGTTGTAACTACTGCCTTTCCCCGCTCACCAATACTGATCTTACTGTGTCTTAGTGTTTTTCATGCCCATTTGTGCTTCTTATGCGCACTTGGGCAGGGAACATCTTTTGATAAAAGTACAGCACCTAGCACAACATAATATCCTGAGTCATTACCTAGGTTTCTAAGCATTATGATGATGATGACTATTACAAGTAGTATGTGAGATCAATATACCAAAAAAATTACCAAGAAAGATATGAATTTTGTTATTTTGATTTATTGCTACAAATGTGTGTTAGCCTCATACTTCCAGTACTGAAGATGTGCTGTTCACCATATATTCAAATTACATTGTCATTTATACATTTTAACTATTCCATAACACTTTGCTTAAATGTTAATGCAGTGTTATAAGTGATAAATATTATTATTTCGTATCTACCTGCAATAAGAGACTACACCCTAAATCCAGACACATTTTGCACAGACAGCAAAAGCGTGCCATCCCCAGGAGGAGTTCTAGCAAAGCAGCAGCAGCCCAAAGCAGCAAATTAACAGTGACAACGAAACTGATGCAAAACTGTGACAAAACAGTCGTCAACTTTGCCTCTTCTGGAGACCCAGAAAGTCTGGTCTGCTGCTGCTGTTCCTGTGAGGGGAAGAGGATGAAAAGAGGAGGGTGTGTGAAACATATAATGAGGCCAGGACTGGCCATGAGCTTCAGCCTTCCACTAACCCAGAGCAGAAAGCCTGGCTTCCCTCAAAGGCTTCTCTCTTCCAGCAATAACCACATTCCTCTTCCTACCACTTTAGCCATTTATCCCTCATGGCAAAATTCATTTGGGTCATACAGCAGACAAATCTTAGGCCAACTATGCATCCATATTTAACATTAACATTGTAAGATTACAGCTACTAACAACAGTGGAAGTCGTCATATGCATACTGTTTGCAGTATTACAGTTTGCCTTTTTATTGATACAGTTTAAAAGTCAATCTGGATGAGAACTGAAAGAGAAATCAGACAGGAATGAAAGACTCAGACACAGCAGGGAATCCCAAATTCTTTGGACATGATTATTTGGACTCCAACTGTGTTTGGACCATGTCCAAACTACAACCTAATCACAAAAGGACTTAAGCAAATGGTCATTTTAGAACTCTATATCCTTAATTTTGAGAATGTGTATACAAATGTTCATAGGTCTCATATCAGCTTTGATGTTCCTTAATACAGGGACCAGTATCATCTCATTTTTCTCCACACCAAGCACACTGTAACTTCATAAAGAAATTAAAATATAATAAAATGAAATAAGAAACATGGCCAGATATCGGCAAGCACCAACCTCTAAGAAACAAGAAAAAAATGAGAAAAAGATCTTACACGGGCTAATTTTTAACTGGTTCTTTCTTTTAAGAAACTCCCTTTAATCTTAACCTTAATTTTTTTCATTTTTAGTTTATTAACTTAATGCCACTGTTGCTATAAAAGTATTTATAACTTTTGCTTTGAAATGTAAATATGAGCTATTTTTGAAGTGCTGAATCAAGAAATACACCTCACACAGATACATCTTATCTTTTGTTTTTCTGTGCTTAAAAAAACCTGAGACTGATCACGAAACATGCTCTCAGGAGAGGTACTCAGTCTGCATGGCAGTACTGCTCTATAATTATTCTAATTGGCTCAAGATTTCTTTATTAATGTTTCCATGGAAATCCTGGCTGTAATAGCTGCTTGCAAATGGGGTCTATTTTTGGTAGCTTAAAAGTATCAGGATGTCTTTTAAACTTGTATTTGTGCATTGTGCCTTTCTTTGTTTTAAGGAAACTGAAAAACAGCTGCTGCAGATTTTGAAACAGGCAGGGGTGAATGCGACAGAGATAAACAGGGAGGAAAACAAAGAAATACAGAGAATCAGGTAAGAATCCCACCAACTCTGCTTCCCCCCAAGTCCTTCACAATGTGACCAGCAGTTCTAGTCTCTAACATTTCATGTAAGTTTGTTTACTCCCGGGCCAATAAATAATCCACCAACATCTAAAATGTGGTCCTCTGACAGTCCATAAAAAACCACTGATTGTACCCTCAGCCCTCAAAAGGGAGGGACGTATCCAGCCACTGCACTGTCAACGTTTCTAGATGAAATCTGGTACTTCTGTAATTAAATCTAAAAAACTCAAGCAAATGTAGGGAAGATGTCAACGCAGTTCACTGCGTTTGCCTTCACTTCAGTCATCGTTTGAGTTTAAACGTGGATTAAGAAGCAGAATTACCTTGTTCCCTCTTGTTCCTATTTTTAAAGCTTTCCCAATAGCTTGAAACAAGCTATTAAACAGGAGCGGAGCACGAAGGCGCCCCACGAGAGCAGAGAGCAGCGTTATGGGCCTCAAACACCCCGTCCAACGCTGAGGGACCCAACCAGCCGGTACCGGGGCACTGCTGAGGGGTAACGGGGGATCCCCGGGGGGGGATCGCCTCCCTCCCACGGATACTACCGGGGGAGTCTGTGGCCCCACCGGCCGGGCGGCGGACGGTCAGGTGCTGCTGAGACGGCTTCTTCCCTCACCCCGCCGGGCCACGCGGGACCCGCAGAGGCTGCCGTGGCGCAGGCCCAGCCCGCCACACTCGGGACGGCCCTTCCCGCCCGCCCGCGGCGGCGCCTGCGCAGAAAGCGGGGCCGCAGGCCCGGGCGGGGGGTGGCTGAGGGTCCTGGGCCGGGAAGGGAGGTGGTCTCGGCGGGGTCTGCCGCCGTGACCTCGTAGGCGTCGAGGAGGTTGTGGCGGCTGAAGTAAGCTCGGGGTGGGGGTGCTGAGGGACGCCATGGCGGCGCTGGGCCCAGCGGTGGCGGCGGTCGCGTAGCAACGGGCTCCGCGGCCTGGAGCTGCCCGGGCCGAGGCGCTCTGCGGTCCCCGCGGCCGCGACGGGCAGCCGGTCCCCGTCCCGGTCCCGGTCCCTGCCCTGCGGGCAGCTGCGCGCCCCGGCTTGCTCCCCACCGGGCGGGGCAAGGAGAGCTGGCGAGGTTTCCATGTTCTGAGGGGCAGAGAGAGGAGTGTCTACCTCTCCTGCTCCGAGTGGTCCCAGAGAGCCCTGCCGACCCTCCCCGTGCCCGAGTTGCGGCTCTCCGCCCCAGCCCCATGCACCGCCGACCTAAGCAGTACCGGGGCCGGTGCTGCCCTGCAGCAGCCCTCCGGGAGGGGGAGCCGGTTTGGGTGCGTGGTGCGGAGGGTCAGACGGGGAGGGGGACCCCCAGCAGGCTAAGGGAAACACACGCACCCCCGTTCCCCCTTGCACCACCCGGAGCCGGGGATCCCTTGGACCGGCAGAGCCGCGGGACAGGAGGCCCGGGGGGGCCCGGAGCGGAGCCGCGCCGGATGGGGCGGTGGCTTCCGCGGGCCGCCNGCGCGGGGCTGCAGGCCGAGGGGCCGGTGAAGGCGGAGGAGGGGGTTCCCGGGGACCGGGAGGGAGGTCCCGGGGACGGGGGAGGTCCCGCTGCCCGCGCCCCTGGAGCGCGGCTTCGCGCTGTGCCCGCCTGCGGCCCCGGCGGCCGGTCTGCGCCCCGTGTGAGGGGTGCACAGTACGGCTCACCGGCCCTCTGGTAGCCATGCGACGGCTTTGGAGAACTCCAGAGCGTGTTTGACTTTTAGAAAAGCCTAATTTATTTTTTTTAAGTCGCCTGAAGCGAGCGTCCAATCGGTGTGTTTACTTAATGGGCTGCTTTGTTGTTCTGTTATTGAAGTTATTCGTGTTCCCCCTATAATTCAAAGCTAAACAAAGTGTTTAGACGAGGATGAGATGAGGATAAAAAGCGATTTTGTTTTTCAAACTAGCTCTTGGATTATCATAATTAACTTTGACCTCTCCCCACCCCCACCCCCAAGAATCCTATGGTGTTTGCCTGGTGAGATGGTGACAGCAAATATGTGGAATTATAAAAGACTGGTTACCTTCTCAAAAGTCATCTTGAGTCATCTCTGACTGGTCCAGTAGTCATAAATTGGGTCTCCAGGCTATTCATCTAGCTTAATAGCTCTGCCTCCAACCTGGCTGAAAATGGTCTTTGATGGCATTTGTGTCACCCTTTTATGAAAGCCAGGTACTCCATAACATCGTCCTGACTCAGAAACAGCCTTCCTCAGTTGGTTGAGTGATGCCATGATCGGCAGTGCTCTTAACATTGTGGCTGTAACTTTGTCAAAGGACCGCAGGGTACCATCAAAACGTCATTATCATAATTTCTGGAAGCAGTAGTCTACAAGTCGGAAGTTCTGTTTTCTTACAGTGTCCAGACAGGCTTCCATATTTCAGGGAACACAAGGAAAAAAATTAACATGTTTAGTGAATATTCATAATAATTTGAAGGGGAGGTTTGCTGTTGGTTAACCAAAGAGTAACGTACCTCAAGCTCTTGTTATGTATTCCTTTTATTTTCTACTTTGAAAAGAAGTAGTCGGGGGACTCAGGAAAAAGGACAGAAGTCTGGCTGTTGTAAAACACAGTCTTTTTGCTATGATATGATGGTTGGATACAATCAAACTTAGAACAAAGCATCCTACAACTGAGAACTAAACCTCAGCTTTGTAAAAAACGTTAAGTGGCAACTAAGTGAAATGTCTCAAACTTGGTATCAAGTATTTCATTTTTAAACCATGACAGACAACAGTCCTCCAGCGTCAACCCATACCATGGATGCGGATGCCCTACAGAAGCTTATTCATTTGCTCCAGGCCACAGATGATCCATTAATTCAAGAGCAAGCTTTAATCACTCTCAGCAACAGTGCTGCCTTCTCTATAAATCAAGTAAGTATTGTTCTGCAGAAAACAACAGTGTTTCAATATGAGTCAGTATGGAAGATGAGAGGTGCTGTTTTGCTGAAGAGTGACACAGGACTGAGAGCTAGGATAACTTGTGTTCTAAAATCCATTTTGTGTCTATGCCTTAATTTCTGCTAGCCCAAATAGTATAATTTACCGGCTTCACAGAATTTATGTAAGCTTAATGTTTGTACAACTTAAAATATAGAACTCTGTACAGACTTTAATAGAGCTGTAAATATATCTTCTGTTGTTTACAGTTTTGTAATGTTAACAAAAGGGTTGTACTGGAGAAGGGTTAAATACTTTCAGGATCAGATCTGAAATTTACTGAGATAATTTAAACTGATTTTTTATCTTTACAAAGTTGGATGCCATTTACATCTTAGCAACTTTCCAACTATCCACGTCTCTTCAAATCAATTGGAAATATGATGCAGAAAAACTTTGAGCTGAATGCAGACTTTCATGACTTTGTAAAGGTTTAACCTATGGTCCCACCCTTTTTTTTTTTGTTTTTTTTCCCTTTTTGTATGGTATTTATGACAGCTGTCTATTCTGGCTTCTCAAAACTGTTTTCTTAATATAAATCTCTCAGAACAGAATGTAACTGAATCTAAAGGTGCATTGGCCCATTTTTGATTTTCATGAAAACAGTACATTTTTTTTCCATGATGGTTAGAGTCTAAGTGAGAAAGACTAGAAATGGAAAAGAAAGATAAAGTTTTAGAACTTCTACTCATAATAATATCAAGCTGCATCTTGAAATTCTATTCTGTTCAGTCAGGACTTTTAGGGACTGTGACCTGGCTCAGATATTTTATAAACTCATTATACAATAATTACCTTTGATTCTTGAAAATCTAAAATGCTTTAAGCATGCCTTGCAGGCCAGATTTTAGAAGTAAAGGTACTGTGGCATTGTTAAATAATGTCAAATAATACTTTGGCCCTAAGCAGGACTATGCTTAATTTCAGTGGAAGCAATAAAGCAATATCTGCTAACTCTCTTTAAACAGTGCAGTCTATTCTGGAAGTCTTCATTTATGCATTCCATTTGTGTTAAAATGGAAACTTCCAGGAAAGCCTTCAGCATTTAATTTAATTTTTTAATACTCTTATTAAATATCTGATTTGTATTTCAGGATATAATCCGAAAGTTGGATGGCCTTTCTATTATTGGAGGAATGCTCTCAGATTGTGTTCCCAAAGTTAAAGAAAAAGCACTAAATGCACTTAATAATTTGAGTATGAATACTAAAAATCAGGAAGAGATACAGGTAAGTTTCTTAAAGGGAAAAATCAAAGTAATTGAGACACAGGAGGTAGTACAAGGCTTTCAGCATGTTTGTCAAATACAAGCCAGGATGCCAAAATGTTTTGATGTTGGACATACGAGTCAGCAGATCTGGATGATCTGTGCGTCCCAAGGTCAAAAGGATAACTTAAAAATGTACTGCATCACTGGCACTTACTTTTTGTAAAAGACAGTTAGGAAACTAGGCAGTTTGTGTTCAGCTTTCACCAAATGCTATTAAACAGAGATTGTGCTGCTAAGTTTATAGTAAAATTATGTGAGGCAAGATGATTTCCAAACATATCTAGAACATCAGTAGTGGTTGTTTAATAGGATGGAATTCAGACTGAACTTACCATGACTCCTTAGGCAAGGGAGGAGAAAACAGTAATAGATCCCCTGGGTTTGTATGACACCAGTTTTTCAGGGTGATATTTTCATCTTAAAAGAATAGTGTGTAAAAACAACAAGTCCTGCTTCTAAGTATAGTAGATGCTACGGATGTGAAAGGACCAGCCATCAAAAAAGCATCCGCTTTTGACATGAGATTAGCCCATAGATCAAGACATGTCCAAGCAGTGAGCTGATGCAGATTTGAAGACTTTTTTACTAGTTTTTTCATTAGCTTGATAAAAAAGCAATTTGACTGTATGTAGTAGTTTGCAGCATCTTTAGCGCTGAGCAACTTCTTTTAAAGTAGTGCTTGCCAACAGCAAATATTTATATAGGCATATAGGTAGAAAACAACTCTTTTAGTAAAGGCAAAGTAATTCTTTTCTCAGTTAGGACTCCAAGATCCATTGTATACTTTCATCCAGAAGAAAATTTGGTAAAAGGTAGTTGTTAATGTCAGTTGTCATCACTGTTCCTGATGTGAATGGGCCACATGGTTGGAAGAAAGGATTTCATTTCAAGGCTTGTCCTTAGCTTGTTCTCAACATTTAAGATGACATAAGGTTGCTGTAACCGATTTTTTTAAATAACTCCTTAAAGCAAATGTTTCACTTCTGAGATGGAGTCAAAACAATTTGGGTTTTCAGAGCAATTTATGCTTCAGAAAGGTTAGTGAGCATAATTCTGTAATGTCTGCTTCTATCATGCCAATAGAATGTTTGAATATATTCAAAACAAAACAAAAAAGTACTGACAAAAAAGTCAGAAGGGCAACGAAGCTGGTGAGGGGTCTGGAGAATAAGTCTTATAAGGAGAGGCTGAGGGAACTGGGGTTGTTTCGCCTGGAGAAAAGGAGGCTGAGGGGAGACCTTATCGCTCTCTACAACTACATGAAAGGAGGTTGTAGAGAGGTGGGAGTTGGTCTCTTCACCCAAATAGGACAAGAGGAAATGGCCTCGTGTTATGCCAGGGGAGGTTTAGCTTGGATATTAGGGAGAAGTTCTTCACTGAAAGGGTTGTTAAGCATTGGAACAGGCTGTGGAGGGAAGTGGTGGGTCACCATCCCTGGAGGTATTTAAAAGACGGGTAGATGTGATGTGGGACATGGTTTACTGGTGATTTTGGCAGTGTTAGGTTGATGGTTGGACTTGATGATCTTCAAGGTCCCTTCCAATCTAGACAATTCTATGATTGTTTCCAAGATCCTTGATCAGGTTAAGTATTCAGCCAGCAGTGTTCAAGAGGTACTTATGCTACTGTGGCTAGGCCACTGATACTATTTGTAAATAGAAGATCTGCTTGTATCAAAAAGTGTCTTCTCTTTTTATCTCCTTCCCTTTTCCCCCAGGTGTATATTACGCAAGTGTGTAGGAACGTTGAGTCAGCTCCCCTGAATTCTGATCTGCAGCTAGCTGGACTCCGATTGTTGACAAATATGTCTGTTACCGGTGACTACCACCATAAGATGATAAACTCAATTCCGTGCTTTCTTCATTTGCTTTCAGAAGGAACTGAGAGGACACAGGTACTGGGTAGTGTATTGTTACAAACCATTTATGAAGCTGCTTTACTTGCATCATTTTTACTGTTTTTGTAAATTGTTTAGACTGTGCTTAGAAAATCAAATATTCATTAATGATAGCAGATAGTGCATAAAATCTGTAAATTCAGAAAAAAGGGAGGAAGGGAATCTTGGTAGTGGAACCGTTGGGCTAGAGCTCTACCGAAGCAGTGTCGTATGCACTGCTATTGTCCTATGCCTTTGCTATCGCAATTCCAGAATTCTCTTCTGCTTGCTAAACATTGCTACTGCATCACAGAGAAAGGAGAATCTGCATGTGAAGGGCTTCACTGATGCATGAATCTCTCTAGGGAAACATGCCAAGCAGTGATAACCTAAATTATGGATTTCTGTTCACTTACGCTTATTACATCTCTTGCAACCCTAATGACTGCAATGGGAAATTGTGCTTATTTGTGAATTATTGTAACACTGAAAGAGAAGAGCTTCAAATGGGGACCAAATTCAGCATTTATTCAAGATGTCACAGTACCATCAATATCAATGTATTCAGTTGCTCTGTCAGACCAAAACCAGTTTCCAAAACACAAATTTCCACCAAACTTAGCAGACCTATTTTACTTAAGTACAATAAGCAGCATTTGGCCTTTTCCTAGTGTTTAGTTAAAGGATTCGTGTCACGAGGTCCAGGCAAGTACAGAGGTGTATTTCTGTATGCTTCTGATCACATTTTAAATGCAGTACTTAACTATCCTCTGTATATTTAAAAAATATTCCGTGTTTTGCCTACTATGAGTTGTTCATAGATCTTGCCTTATTTTGATGTTTAAGTCAAACTGAATTTGATTCTAAAATGTCTGTCTTGTTTCTCAAATGTACGTACGTGCTAGTGACTCCATAAGCTCTGTTTTTTCATGAAATGCACAACTCAAGATGTTAGTTGACCCATTCTACCTTTTCCTCTCCAAGTCAATTATTGATGCCCGTTACCGCTGTACTTACTGTTTTTGGAGCTTGCAACAAACTTGTATGTTCTTCATTTCAGATTCAAGTTTTGAAAGTACTTGTGAACTTATCTGCAAACCCAGCCATGACAAGACATCTTCTCAGAGCTCAAGTAAGGTTCTTGCTGTTTCGTTATATTTTTAGCATTTATACATGTCTATGTGTGTAGATATGTGCATGCATTAGAATAATTTTAATGTATTAGAAGTATATATGCAACTCCAGAGTAAAATTCTAGGCAGTACCTGGTTAAAATCAGTATCTAGACACGTACGTTCTTTCGCAGGCAGGCTTTCTTCCAGAGTGCAGTGTAATACAGATACTGTACTTGCAGAGGGGGAGTCACAGGGCCCCTGCACTTGAAGACAGTTGGTTATACTTCCTGTGTACTGTTCCAAATAATCGGTGACAACTCGCAGAAGCCTGTTCTCACCTTCCCTTTCCACCAAAGGAGTAGTACTACGAACTTTTCTATGTAATATATATAAGGTACCCTGATAAGTTTTGAAAACAAACCCAAAACATCATTTCCAGACATGCAGTCAGTATGCAGATTGAAGACCAGGTACAAACATCAAATACAACCAGTACTGTAAATGATCCTTCTCAACAGCTGTTTCTATAGCTAACGTACTGTACCTAAGAAGACAAAATTCCACTGAAATCCCCACCCCTTTACTCAAATGCAGCCATAAAACTGTTGTCTCTGAGCCCTATAAGCAAACTGTCTCTGTGCATTTACTTATGTCTTTGTAGAGAACTTTATCTGACATTTGCTATTGCTGGCCTTGGCATACAGGTTTATTTCAGTTATATCCTTTCCTTACACCAAAACAAAGAGTCAGGGACTGGAATGGTGCTGCATCCTCCTCCCCCTCCCCAAAGTAAGTTTCCTAAAACATGCAGTGGCTTTTATTTTTGAGCCACCTGCCGTGCGCAAAGCTAGTCTAGATACCACCGGCTTTTCATTATTAAAACAAGGGTAGGGTAGCTAAACAGTCAGTTCTCTGTTAAAAGTGTAACCTTTTCTCATTTATCAGGTGTGCTGACATAAAGACAATCAGATCACTGCAGAGGGCAAAAGCAACATTATTGAGAAGGAAAGCAGACCCTCTCTTCCAAATGGGAATTTTCCCGACAGCCACATTTTGGAGACTGAATGTACAAAGCATTTATTAGTCTGTGATGCACAAGCCAGTCTTTTCTAAAGAGGAAATGTGTGTGCTGTGCAAGTTTCTGGCATGCTTTCACAGCATATAGAGTTCTGGTATTTCATAGGGTTTCTGTTTTAGATGGCTCAGCTGCAGATATTTTTTTTTCCATTTTTTTTAAGTTAGATTTAGTTACATGTAGTTACTGCTGTTGATTAAGTATGTTTTTTTTCTTGAATATCTTAGGTGCCATCATTGCTGTTACTTTTTGACAACTGTATAAACAGAGATATTCTGCTTAGAGCCCTGGCATTTGCAGCAAACTTGAAAAAGAATGTGAACAATGAAGATGGCAGCACGATTCAGGACCAATACAGCGAAGATTCAATTTTCTTTACACTCTGCAGGGACTCTACCCCATTCTCTCAGAAACTGGCATCTTTGTTACATCACCCTGATACAGAAGTGAAAGAGCAAGTTGTGAGAATATTAACACAATAGAGATATTTTTTTTTTTAAATAGACTGACTTGATGAAAATAATCTTAGGAATACTATGCTAAAAAAACCCCAACAAGCAAACAATAAAACAACTAAAAAATACCGAACAATACCATATTATTAGGTACAAATCAGTTACTACAAAAGAGAATGCAGTGTGTTTAATGTAGAGAGCATAACATTATTTTTTTCTTTTTTACGAGCAAGATAAAAGCAATAGCTTAATTAGCACTGAGAAACCACTGTACAGCTGGTACATGTACTCAAAGAGGGAGTATATTACATATTTTTCAAAATGTTTTATTATGAATCAAAGGTTACCCCACAGTGGATAAGAAATTGGCTGGATGGTTGCACGCAAAGAGCTGTGATCAACAGTTCCATGTCCAAGTGGCAACCAGTAATGAGTGGTGTTCCTCAGGGGTCGGTACTGGCACCAGTGCTGTTTAACATCTGTGTTGGTGACGTGGATATTGGGATTGAGTGCACCCTCAGCAAGTTTGCCGAAGAAACCAAGCTGTGTGGAGTGGTTGACATGCTGGAGGGAAGGGATGCTATCCAGAGGGACCTGGACAGGCTGTAGAGGCAGGCCTGTGCAAGCCTCATGAAGTTCAACAAGGCCAAGTGCAAGGTTCTGCACGTGGGTCAGGATAATCCCATGCATACAGGCTGGGCGGAGAATGAATTGAGGACAGCCCTGAGGAGAAGGACTTAGTGGTGTTGGTGGATGAGAAGCTCAACATGAGCAGGCAGTGTACACTTGTAGCCCAGAAGGCCAACCGTATCCTGGGCCACATCAAAAGCAGCATGGTCAGCAGGTTGAGGGAGGTGATTCTGCCCCTCTATTCCACTCTGGTGAGATGCCACCTGGAGTACTGCGTCCAGCTCTGGGGCCTCCAACATAAGAAGGACATGGACCTGTTGGAGCGATTCCAGAGGAGGGCCACAAAGATGACCAGAGGGCTGGAGCACCTCTCCTATGAGGACACACTGAGAGAGTTTGGGTTGTTCAGCCTGAAGAGAAGGCTTCAGGGAGACCTTACAGTGGCCTTCCGGTACCTAAAGGGGGCCTATAGGAGAGCTGGGGAAGGACTTTTTAAAAGGGCACGTAGTGATAGGATGAGGGGTAATGGCTTCAAGCTGGAAATGGGTAGGTTTAGATTAGGTATTAGGAAAAAAATTTTCTCTCAGAGTGGTGAGGCACTGGAACAAATTGCCCAGAGAAGTTGTGGAAGCTCCGTCTCTAGAGGTGTTCAAGGCCAGGCGGGATGGGGCTTTGAGCAACCTGGTCTAGTGGGAGGTGTCCCTGCCCATGGCTGGGGGGTTGGAACAAGATGATCTTTGAGGTCCCTTCCAACCCAAACCATTCTATGATTCTATGATTATCTGCAACTGCAATTCAACATTCTCATCTTTATAAAAAAGTCTACAAGAGCAGCATCATACACATTTTTACAAAAGCTTCCTGTTCTGTAGCAGCCCTCAAGCCTGCTTTCCTTGGAGGGCTTTACTTCTTTTTCTCTCCAACTGGAACATCATCAAAATAAATGCTTCTGTTGAGTTAGCCCCCGTGAAGTTTTAGTCATCAATCCAGCATTAATTTAAAATAAAGTGGAATACATATAAACATCATTATAAAAGAACCTGAAGGCAGTTTCACTGACGAACATACAACATACTAGAAAACACTTCATACTAGAATGTGACTGCTAAATCTTCCTGAACACTGCATCATAGAGAAAGTAAAATCAGTGTCAGGTTTAAAGGCTAGAAACAAGTTTTCCACCTTCTACCATTTTTAAGAGACCTTTACCACCTAAACTGTTACCAGATGCTTCATCGTGCTAAGTTAATGTACCCACTCTGCTATTAATAAAATATTGCTCTCTTTTCTTTCTGTAATTCAATAGGTATTTTATTTATTTTTGGTAGGTGACTTTGCAAATAGCTAAAACTGCAAGAAAAATGTGACCTTGAAAATACAACATATCTATGCCCTGATCAATACAGGGGTAAAGCTACATGTATCTAATTTATCTACATAGGTAGTTTTAACTTATCAGGAATACAATTAAGGCAGAAATAGAAGTTGGCACAATTCCCAGTCAGAACCCTGACAATGGCTTCATTGACAGTGAACTTCCCTTTCTCCTTCCCACTGCTCCAGAAACACAGTTCATTTTGTAATAAGCAAGTTACATTACAATCACGTAATGTTTTGCTACTTTTTGTAGATTTAGGTTTTTTTCTGCCTCTGTATGTAACAAAGAAAAAGAAAGGCTAGATCAGACACTAAGAGTTTACCAATCCCACCTTCCTCTTCTTACAAGAACTTAGTAGACTGGTCTGTTCTAGGTATATCTGATATATATGTGTTTTCTTAAGCTCAGCAACAGAGATGTCTCAATGTTCCTCTCCATGTTCTTCAACCTCAAAATAAGTTTTTCAAATAGCATCTTTTTGATAACTAAAGTTGATCCCTTATCCTTTCCTTTGATAGCTGACCGAAACCAGTGACCATTGTCCCCTTTTCTAAAAACACATGAAAACTTGTTACTGTGTCATCTCAGTCTTCTTTTCTGGCCTAGAAAGACCTATTTTTAAATGCTTTCTTCATAAACAATGCTATTGAGGTGTTCTGACATCATGCAAGACTCTCCAAAGTGTCTTCACACAAGTGTGTCTAATTTTTTTTATCCTGCATCCTAGATGGGATCTTATCTGCACCAAGCAAAGCGTAACAGTCACCGTTCTACGTACAAATGCTGTGAATTAATAGATCCAAAATAAAACATATGCCAAATGCAAGGTCCTACATCCGGCTTGGGGCAATCCCAAGCACAAATACAGGCTCAGCAGGGAATGGATCGAGAGCAGCCCTGAGGAGAAGGACCTGGGTGTGCTCATTGACGAGAAGCTCAACATGAGCCAGCAATGTGCAGTCGCAGCCCAGAAGGCCAACCGCATCCTGGGCTGCATCAGAAGTGTGGCCAGCAGGTCAAAGGAGGTGCTTCTGCCCCTCTACTCTACTCTCGTGAGACCCCACCTGGAGTACTGCATCCAGCTCTGGAGTCCCCAACATAAGAAGGACATGGATCTGTTGGAGCGTGTCCAGAGGAGGGCCACAAGGATGATCCGAGGGCTGGAGCACCTCTCCTATGAGGAGAGGCTGAAAGAGTTGGGGCTGTTCAGCCTGGAGAAGAGAAGGCTCCAAGGAGATCTTATTGCGGCCTTCTAGTACCTAAAGGGGGCCTACAGGAGAGCTGGGGAAGAACCCTTTACTAGAGCATGTAGTGATAGGACGAGGGGGAATGGCTTTAAACTGGAAGAGGGCAGGTTTAGATTAAACATTAGGAAGAAATTTTTCACTTTGAGGGTTGTAAGGCACTGGAACAGGTTGCCCAGAGAAGTCATTGAGGCCCCATCCCTGAAGGTGTTCAAGGCCAGGCTGGACGTGGCCTTGGGCAACCTGGTCTAGTGGGAGGTGTCCCTGCCTATGGCAGGGGGGTTGGAACTCTATGATCTTCAAGGTCCTTTCCGACCTAAACCATTCTATGATTCTATGATTTTGAAAAATAAAAAAAGAAAAAAAACAACCTTCAATTTTAACCATGTCCTTCAAAGTACTGAAAACATCCTACAGCCTGCTGTCCTCCACAATATTATAAACATGCAAGACGCTTTATATTATCCAAATCATTATTGAAGCTATTGTGTAAATACAAGGCCCAATAAAGACTTCATGTGAAATACCCTCCCCAAAATCAACACTGAAAGACTGACAGTAGTTTTAAACCAGTTTTGAACAAATGCTGGTGAATACATCTAGACCATACTAGAATTACCTTTTCAAATAAAGAAATCTTGATATTTGTCAAATATGAATCCACCAAAAGGAGTATAAGCTACTTTTTTGTACAATCGTGTAATCCTCTGTTCCAGAAGCCTTCCTCAGCATGAACTTGGACTAACTGATTCTTTGCCTCCCTGTGCTGTTCCTTGCTGGTATTAAGATCTGTAAGACTTCTAGGACTTTCCGACATAAATTTTTAAAAGATAACTGTCAACGGTTAAAAGATTACTTCAGTTTGCTCCTAGCATGAAATCTCATCAACTGGTTTTAATTGGTTGCCAGAAGTCCATGTCTTTATATTGCAGGGAAATAATGTGTCCTTTTTTTATTTATTTTTGTGGAGTATGAACATAAAACGTAATGCACAGCAAGAGCAAAAAAGTATACATATCCCATAGACCAAAACAAATCATGAACAAAAAAATGATTTGCCAATGAATTATGAAGAATAACAACCCTTTTTATTGGCAACAATAGGCTTTAATTTTGTAAATTAGCATGGCAATTTGATACAGATACATTTAGCCAAGTTTTACAATACTGAACAATGTTGTAATCTCTCATTCAACTTTAAAATTATAGGGAAGCTATAAGCAAAAATACCACAGCCCTTGCTTAAGACTTTTCACTTAAAAAAAAAAACAAAAACAAAAAACAAAAACACTTAATAATAGGCTGAGTCAATGCAAAGGCAAGTGCCATTAATGGATTCTTCCATTTCATGTACTGCATTTGACAAGAAAGTTATTGTAGACACATTCAGGCCTAACTTAAAAACATTGACAAAACAATGAAAGTGTGCAGATACTCTGGCCAGCAGTAAGTTTTACACATCAATGATGCAATATTAAATTATCTCTCTCTTTAAAAGGCACGTTTCTTTAGATCATCGTAAAATTCAGCTTTTGTGGTTCATCAATATCTGAAAATGTAGAAGCATAATTATTTTACTGCGCTTGTGCTTTAACAAGACAGCTGTATTGGAAGACTCCACCCCACAAAACATACAGTGAAGCTATCAAGGTACAGGGCATAACCTGAAGAATTATGACTAACAAGTGGGAGATGACATTCCAACAATGACTAATTCAAGTCAGCCATTAACTCTAAGAATATGTCCTGTGCTGAGGTTATTATTGCTGGTGTAGGTAGGATGATGAGTTTTTTTAAAAAAAACAGTAATTTATCAGTGGTGTACGTAAGAGTTGAAACTGCAAGTTATTCCCAGACAATACCTTATATATTAACCAGTTTTTAGATCACCTCTCAAAATTTATAAACAATATAACTAGTAAAATTTATCATGAAATTGGTATGCAAGTTTTAGTTGTGAAACTGACAAACCTGGCATCTAAAAATCCAATTCACTCAAAAAAAAAAAAATCTACTTTGTAACTACGTCGTATTAATATTTGTAACATTAATTGCTAGTTCAAATCAAAGGAGGCTTACAAGGAACTGTTACTGTTTCATTATTCAAACCCATCATTTGTACTCAAGTCCCGTGATTCTCCATGGTTTAAGACAAAGAAGTCTTCTTTTTTCAAGCCGTATCTTTCAAGAGCTTCATTCAGTTTAACTGGAGGATCCAAGTAATACTGGAAAAATAAGAATAATATGAGGGAAAAATACACCATTGCAGCATTTGGGGGAAAGAAAGAATATCAGTGCTCTAAACAAGAAATGGTTTAGATTTTAGACATTATCTAAAAAGGAGGGGTATGTATTTGTCAAATTAAAATGTTTAGTTTCATTTTCAGTTTTCAAACTATAAGAACGCTGATTTACAGTTGTAGAGTAACTAGCTAGGCACCTATCCAAAATTCAGTTGTCGGGTGGGCAAGTCAGCAGATGGCGCTTTCTCTTGTGTAGTAAAACAAAGTTCTCAGTTTTACTGTTTGAAAACTAGTGCCGTTTCAATGAGGTCTCCCTGAAGTTATGTCATTATATTTATTACATTTCAGTAAAAAAAAAAATTGTATTTATTACATGTCATCAGAGAGAAATCATCCATTATTTTTGTGCTTCTAAAAATCACAGTACCATTTGTACCATAGGCACTAGTGACACAGCTTATTAGAAGCATTGTGGATAAAAAATATTATACACGATTTAAAGAAAGTGTGACATATCAGGTGAACATAGCTAACAGCATCAGGACTGAGTTATAAGATAAAGTGGTGCAACTGATGCAAAGTTGAAAACCAGCTACCAGACAAGGTGTATCAAAGTAGATGTAGATACTTCCCTTTCACTGCATTTTTAGTCACTGTTAAGGCACCTGGGTAACCTCCTTATTAGAGCTGGGGACTTGGCAGAGGGGGAGGAGGAATAAAATAAACAAAAAAATCAGCAACTCGGAATAACTCAGTTTTTTGTACTCTTGCTGGTATTTAATGATGAATCAACTAGTAAAGATACTATTCAATTTATTTACTAGACATATTAATAAATAGTCTGTTGAACTACAAGCACACAATTATTTCTCTCTACAAAGTGATGCACTCCTGAATTTACTTTTATTATTGCATATGTGTCCCCACCTTCCCTGTTCCTCAGCTTTTGGAGATCAGAAATCCTCCACATTTGTTTCAATAACTCTGTACTTTCAAATCAATCTTAACCATATAAATATTTTATGTAATTGGTTATGCTAAGCATTGTTTTTAACTGCAGTACATATAGTAACAACTTTTCACTCCTACAAAGTTTACACGTTATGTATACATTTACAGATACCTGGGTTAAACTGCAAGAGCAAAGCTTCATTAATGACTGTGTACTCAGGAAATCTGAACTCACGTATAGTGTTAGTGTTGAAATTTACCTCGTTTGCTAAAGCAAAGGTCCCCCAATGAATCGCTACAGACTTCTTTGCTTGAACATCAATATGGATTCTTACTGCTTCTTCAGGATCCACATGCTGGTATTTCATAAACCACCTACCAAAACACAAAGTAAATGTTTTTGTGTCACCTAATTCAGTGCAAGATTTCTTCTTTACTTACATTGGGCAAGTTGCAAAGACCCTAAAAAAAAACCCACCAGAAAAAACGCTCACCTAATAAAAAAAATGTATGTCTGAACAACATACAGAACACCCAAAATCAACAAGCTGGAATATACCAACATACCCACAAAACAGCATTTCATGTATTTCACTCCTCTTTTCAAATTTTTTTTTTCTTATCTATATTTTTAATAGTATAAGGACATATTACTGGTGCCTTGAGGCATTAAGGCCGTAGATTTAAATCCATCCCTGAAAAAATGTCATGCTAGCAGCGCA
This sequence comes from Anarhynchus alexandrinus, assembly GCA_008711295.1. Lineage (NCBI taxonomy): Eukaryota > Metazoa > Chordata > Aves > Charadriiformes > Charadriidae > Anarhynchus > Anarhynchus alexandrinus. The sequence goes on along the minus strand of VUYV01000042.1, from coordinate 5,422,173 downwards.
CACCGAGAAGTGTGTGCTTCAGAAGACAGCCTAAAGGAAAGGGTGGTAATGCAGAAGAGAGAACCTGGCAATTCTTGAAAGATACTGGATTTTTACCACATAATTCTGATTCCTATCTTCCTTTCCCAGCCTATACATGCTCTGCTTCCAGCATTATATGGGTGTTATCATGTAAAAGTTTACATACCCTGTCATAAGTAGGATACAGACGCTTAAACAAGCAGATCTTTCACAGTCTATAAAAGATTCATCTTCATGTCCAGATAAATTGCAAAAACAGCGTAAGGAATGAAGCAAGAGAAAAATGCTGCAAATTGCATGCATCTAAACAGGCTGGATTAAGTGATGCAACTTAAAAGAAAAAGCCACAAAGTAATTCCAGATTTTTACTCAACATTTTTCATGGAAGAAAGTCAGCTGAATCATCCTTGCTGTGCTTAAGATTGAAGAAAAGAATCCCTCCAAGAACACCACTCATACACAGGCAAGTTTCCTAGACATTTCTGCTCCACCATCTGATTGCCTGCTTTTTTTTTTTCCTTTTGTCATTCTGCAATTTCCTTCTTTTGACTCTATATTCTATTGTAAAATCTTAATGTAAGCATAACCACAGCTTTCACTTCTGGGTGTATTTTTTTTTGTCATCAGTATATCATTTCATTTATATATTTTCATCAAACTTTGATTTTCATACCTTGGCTCATAAGCTCCAATGGGGATGGCTGCAAGATCAAAAGGTCCAAACCTTTTACCTATCTGTTCAAAAGCAACACAATAGCCAGTATCTCCTGAAAAGAAAAACCTGTTCCAAGGTCCCAAGACAGACCAGCTGCCCCAAAGAACCTTGTTATCATCTGTCGCAGTCCTTTTGCACCAATGTTGAGAAGGGGTGAAGACAAAAGTTACCGCATCATGACCAGGGACGCAGTTCTCTTCCCACCAATCCAGTTCAATCACATTCTCACAACCACATCTCTGCATCCAGTCCAAGAGCCCCAGAGGCACAAACCAGCGCAGCTCACTCCCAAAGCGTTCATTTAAACTCGTTACAGTGTTGTAGTCCAAATGATCATAATGGGTGTGGCTGATCACGACTGCATCGATTTTGGGGAGCTGCTCTACTGTGCACGGAGGTCCTCGGAAGCGCTTGGGACCCATCAGCTGAGTAGGGGAAGCTCGCTGGCTGAAGATTGGGTCAGTAAGAAATATAAGTTCATCCATTTCCACCATAACTGAGGCATGTCCCAGCCACGTGACTCGCATACCAGTTCCTGTCTTCCCAGCAAGTTCTGGCTTTTGAACAAAGTAAGGTTTTAACACTGGAAGCTCTTTATCAAGTTCCTAGCAAAAAAGAACACAATATGCATGAGAGATTTCAGAACATACTCGGCCATGGAACAAAAACTGCACACAAGGCACAAATCATTACAGTGAAGACTTGGATTTTGTTTATATTTTTAGGCAACCAGAGAACTGCAACACAGAACAGATGCCTTTTTAATGACCATTTTCCTAGCTAATTTCCCTCCTAATTTCATCTTAGGTTTTTGTAACATTTTCACTTCTCTGTCAAGAGAGAGAAGGGAAAGCTCGAGAGTATCCCACCAGGCCAGGAGTCTGAAAGCACTACAGTGCAAGCACTGCGAGGCACTAAGCATCCCGGGAAAGGCTTTGCTATCGGTTAGCCTTCCCAACCTGAAAAAGTGTGTGTGTGTGTGTATATATATATATACACACAGACACTGTTGCTGTAACAAATGCTCAAATTTAGCTTGTGCAACTAAATGATGCATCCCCTAAGTCCTAGCACAAATTAGTCACAAACCCAGGGAAGACAGAGAATGCAACATTCCCAACAGCATTCTGCAAAAGCTCTGTTCTATTAGCGTTTAGGCGACCCTCTCTCTCCATTATGTATAGAAGCAGCACATGGAGGTTAACCTCACTTGGCTAATGTTAGCTTTTACCATTCTCTCTTTCCATCCTGCCAATAATTCAATGAACATTTGTAAAACACAAACGAAAACTCAGATCTCATTTTTAAGATGGTCCTTTAGGCACTTAGCTATGATTCTTGCTATGTTTAATTGAAGCCTTCTAGGTAATTAAAGTTTAATTACTACTGAATAAATCACTATATGATCTCCCTCTATGTTCAGGAATGATTGTGAACAACTTAAATCAACCTAAACCCATACTCCTGTGTACAAAGTTATGGAAGCCTTCCCCCACCTGCACTCTTCTTCCAGCCTCAATGCTTATGCAGTCCCCACTCAAGTCTGACAGGTCAGAGAACTGATCCAGCTGGACATTAATCCAGAGGAGGAAAATAGACAGCTTTCAGCTCGACCAGCTTCCAAATTTGACTCTATGTGCAGCCTCAAGAGGACAGTTGGCACAAAGGAAGCCATGGCTGTACATTATCTACCAAAACTCATCATCAACCCACTGCTCATTCTCTCATTTTGAACAGGAGTTAAATTCCTCACTGCAGTTTGGTTCAGATGCTTATGCAGAAGCTTTATTTGTAATAAATAAAGAGTTTTCCTATTAAAAAAAAATGATCAAACAAAAAGTCTTCTTGAGGCTCCTGGCCAGTGTGGCTAAGGTTCTCCTCACAAACAGTTCTGAACTCCTCACATCGCTTGAGAAGAATTTTCCTGTGTTAGGCACCTTCTACAGACTCCTGACACTCTTCTCTCCCTGGTAATCACAGCTGTCCCAGCGCTTCTGGTTCCTAGTCAGAGTCTTCCTATCATGGTTGCTGCTCTCATTCTCTAGGTCTAGGATAGCAGATTAGTGCTACTGGTGAGCTTATGCAGAGCTAACCTCCCGCTCCCTTAAAAGCCCAGCTGATGCTGTGACAGTTTAGGAGTCGAGGATTTCCCTTGCTAAATCAGTCCTGACAGCTTCAGGAAAGTTACTTTCTCACAATATTTTATTGATTTGGATGGCATATGTTGGGGAAAAAACAAACACACACACCCCATCCCTCTGCAATCCTACTCCAAGTAATAAAATATTAATGAAACTGCTTCCTCTGAGAGCTAATGGATAAGACGTCTACTGAAGAAGTTTCATTACTGTCTCCAGGAACAAGAAATAGATAACCTTCTATTAAGTTGAAATAAGGTTAGTACAATACAATGACTTAATTCATACAAGAATAAACAAAGTATGAGTATTAGACTGAGACAAACTGCTGCTTCTCCAAGAAAGAAACATCACTTCCTTATCTCTATTTCATTCTAAGTAAATGGGGATGACTGACAGGAGAAATCTGAACCACAGAGAGTGTTAAATTGTGACACTTCAATTAAGAGTGGAAGATCCACAAAACTAACATAATACTCAAAAATGGAAATTAGGACAACCCACCAAATTACATGTGGTTAAGTCAACAAATCAGGTTATATCAAGGAAATTAAACAAAGATATGGAATTTAATAATTAATGGTCGTAATGCGATTTAGGTCAGTAAGTACATTTTTTATGGAAAATGGTTTTTTAAGTGTTTTTAAAGGTAGAATCTGAGATCTCTAAATGAATCCACTTTATTTTTGCTGCTGTTTGACACAAACTAGTTTTTAAAATTAGTATCATGCAATATTAACAAACAATACTAAATGGATTAAGAACCAGCTAATTGGCAGATGTGAACAATGAATTCTTAACTGGGACTTAAACATATTGTATTGGTTTTGGCTGGGATAGAGCTAATTTTCTTCCTAGTAGCTCAATATGGTGCCATGTTTTGGATTTGTGATCAAATCAGTGTTGATAACAGAGGATGTTTTAGCTGTTGCTGAACAGTGCTTACACAGCATCAAAGGCAGTAGGCTGGGGGTGCAGGGGAAGCTGGGAGGGGACACAGCCAGGACTGCTGACCCCAACTCACCAGAGGGATATCCCATGCCATATGACGTCATGCTCAGTATATAAAGCTGGGGAAGAGGAAGGAAGGGGCGGGGGGGACAATCAGAGTGATGGCATTTGTCTTCCCAAGTAACTGTTACGCATGATGGAGCCCTGCTTTCCTGGAGATGGCTGAACACCTACCTGCTGATGGGAAGCAGGGAATGAATTCCTTACTTTGCTTTGCTTGTACATGCAACTTTTGCTTTACCTATTAAACTGTCTTTGTCTCAACCCACGAGTTTTCACACTTTCGCCCTTCCCATTCTCTTCCCCATCCTGCTGCAGAGGGAGTAAGTGAGCAACTGTGTGGGGCTGAGCTGCCTGCTGGGGTTAAACCGTATCACATTTGCACTATTAAAGGCTTTTCAGAGATGTCACTAGGACTGACACTATTAAATACATTGAACAGTCAATTTAAAGCTAAAACTAATGACTATAAGAGACATTTGTAAAGGACACAGACAGGAAGATTGATAAATAAAGGGTAGCACAGTTTGAACAACTAATATCCTCACCTATTTAAATGAAATTCTGAGAACAAAAAATTCAAGGCAAATCAAGAACAAAAAGGTAGTGTAACTTGGAAAGCACAAGTTGACACACATCTCACACACATCTCTGTGTGAGATCTACAGGTTTGTGATACACAGGCATCTGATCCAAATCAGTGATTCCTCAGGGGGTGAGATCAGAAATCAGGCATTATTTTGAGCTATCACAGTAAACACACAGGTAAATAGCTAAAAAAGTTATTCTCAGTGCATGGGGTTTGGGCTTGGTGGTTTTTGGTTCGTTTTTTTGTGTGTTTTTTTTATTAAATATTTTACAAAAGTACACTATAATCCCCCAAATTACCCTTTCAAAGCAATACAGACTCATTACTCAGTTCATAAGATTCCAAACTAAAACACAAGTTCTGTTGGCAGTATATATCATATGAAATTCTTAAACTCATACAACAGGATAAAACAACATAATGAACAAAATACATAATCTTATGGAACTTTTATCCTGCATTAGTACATTTTGTTCTCTGTCAGACTAACCAGAAACATATTAATACTACAAGAATTATGACAGATCTTTGAATGTGGCATTAATGTCAAATCAGCTACCAACAAAAGCAAAATGTGCCTAATACTGTCTTATCTTCATCACTGGAGTAATACAACAATTCCTCCTGCTGTGCCCCTTCCCCCCCCCATGTTCTTCTTTCCTTCCTAATGCAAAGCAAGAAGAAACACATGACGGGCTTTGGTAAGACTACCTAATTAGCTTAGGATTTTTGGCGCTTAGTGCATACTGGAATACCATTGGATTTTACAGAAATAAGAACAATCTAAATTGTTGATCCAACAACTAATAATTAAAGATACTCCAACAGCACTGAAAAAAGTTATTAATAAAGCCTGTAATGAAAATACAAGATGACTATGCATTCTGGAAAATGATATAGGCTTGTTGTGAAGGCATGATTATAATACATATAGCTTTTACACAGTGAAGTACATATCCTGGATAATATGCTCTTTTTTTGTTTGTTTGTTTAATATGCAAAGCACTTGGTACAGATAAACTGAACCTGCCCAGCACAGCAGGGTATCAGTAGGCACACTCAAATGTGGAAACTGAAGTAGGAGTCTGCTCGAAGGACATGCTATCTAGCAGTGCTAAATAAAGTATGGAGCCCTTAGTTTGAATTTTAAACAAGCTCAGAAGTGCTTTACAGGTTGATTTAGGTGCGGAGCAAATATAGCTGGAACAAGCATGAAAATGGCTGAGGACTCAAGAAGTACATTTCATTGATCCCTATCTAGGTTTTTCTATTTCTGATTTACTTCACTGAGCTGCTCAATAATTGCAGGCACTTAATTAAAAATTTCATATGCAAAGCAATAAGTCAAAATGAATTCCAACTGGGTCAGAGAGACAGCTTTACAACTGGTACAGTGTAGATTTCTTTGTAATCATCCTTTATTGCAGGGATAATCTGTAAATTAAAGGGGAGTGTGCAGTTCTCCACTGCCATCAGAGAGCTGTATATTCTGCACTCTGTAGTACACCTTAGCACTGCCTTCTAGGTACTTCAGTCACTAACCAGGTTTCTGACTGGTGCTGGCAAGGTACAAAGCCTATTGTATACATATGGAATAGGGCAGAAGTCAAAAGCAATTGAAAACACTAAGGCATAAATTTTACACAAATGTGGCCAAAGTGTCGTAATGCAGCACACTGCCTAGGAAGCTGAACACACTGAGGCACAACCTCTGTTACGACGACAAGGTGCAGAAGATAATGCCTGGAAGCAGAACACCAAATTTAAAACAGTAAACTGTAAAAAGGGATCCCAAGACTGATATAGGTTTGCTGTGCTTCTTTCTGAAGTCAAATTATTATTATTATAGAAAAATTACAGCCAAGATTATTTCTCCCTTAAACATGTTCAATGCCACATATCCTTAAAGAAATCCATAAATGTCTGACCATCGTGCCTTAGTAAGTAACACGACTTTCCTGTCCATAAAGCTGATCAAATTCACAGGTAATTCACATAAGATAAAAATGAAAAGCGTAAGCTCTGCTAAATACTGACTGTGAGATTTATAGCTTATACATGCCTCTTGGATGCTTAAAAGCTTTATTAACACCTATTTGTTCAAAAATGCTTTTCCTGGTTGTGCACCCTTCAGCACAGCTTTTCCAAAGTGCAGTCAACACACTAGAAAATACACTGAGAAGTAATCTTAACTGTAAAAACTGTAGCCATTGTTACAGTCCTCGTGGCCACAAAGATAACCTATGGCTTTCCAGTATCCATTACTCTTCATGGAAAATAAGCTTCTCTCAGAGGTTGCTTCCCCCAGCTCCTACTTTAAATATAATATCTGGCAGGAGCAATACACCAAGAACAAATAATGGTGTTTCCTAGTAAACTGACACTGTACCTTTAATATTTCAGTATAAATACTTGCTCAGGTTAGTTTTAACATATGCTTTTTTTTTTCTCCTGGTATATTGAAATAGAGAAACATAGATTTGCACACACTTCCATAAGTAAATGACTGCAACTATTTAGTACATTTTTATGAAAAAGATATATGTAGTAAATGGCAGGAATGTCTGGAAAAAAAAAAGGCAAAATTTTTAAAATGAGGTATGCCACTGCTATTTCATCCTATACAAATGACGCTAGTAGTATGCTTCATAAGGCAACACCTATTAAAAAAGAAAGAGTGTAACTGTAATTTATGATTGAACTAGGGGACCATTTTTGTTGTTTTCGTAAATATAAACTGAACTGGACAAATCAAAGGATAAAGTATTAGCCTACCTTTTGAAAAGAATAAAGTGAGAATAAAATCAGAAAAACAACACTTAGAGAAGTCTCCAAAAGATGGCCAGTAAGTATTAGCTAGAAACTGTCCTATTTTATCGATTAGAGAAGAGGTAAAAGCAGTTGAAATCAAGAACAGAAAACATGCAAGTATTTACCTGCTTTGAGCATGGCACATTGCTGTTATTTTTTTCCATGAGGGACCATTTCAAAATATTTGGCAAGGTTGGCGATTTCCATGTTGGCCATGGGTTGACAAATTTCCCATCTTTGCCTCTCTTTGATTTAGTTACATCCTCTTCTAATCTGTAGTCCAGCCTGAAGCTTTTCCTGGAGGCCCTGGAAGAATCACTGCCCCTGGAACCTCGACCCGAATTCTGACGTTTCCTCACTGCTTCTTTAGGGTACTGGTTACACGCAGGCAAAGGCTGGTCTTCATCCATTTTCTTATCCATATCTTTTTGAGGAGAACTAAAATAGATTTTAAATTAATCAATCTTTTCTTGAACTAACATCAACATTCATAAGATTGAATGTTCTCACACACATTAGAAACAAGCCTGCCCTTCTCATTTTATGATCTACTGTATTTTTTCCTCAACAAAATATGCTCTTAAAACAGTTGCTATGACACAAAAGACTTCAAAAACATGCTGTGGCAAGTAGACATGAGATCTCTTTGTAGTTCAGGCAGAATTTTACTCCCCGGTATGCATGGCTTCAGATACTAACACTATTATCTACCAACTGCAAGAGTGAGGGGGAAGGGTTCCATAATTTCCATTTTGGAAGAATAGCAAGTTTCTCCTGAAACTTACGACATTTAGTGCCTGCTGTAATACAATCCTGCTAACCTGTCCAAGAGACACTGAAACTATACAGTACCTTAAGATTTGCCTATATAGTGACTTTGTTTTGTAGTAAGAGCAACAGCCTCATGTAGCAATAACAAACACATTACTTCTACCAACAAGATGCAGATACATGCAGAAAAGTCAGAACACAAAAGACATTTGTTCCCATTTCCTATTTTGTCCAAAATGAAGGAAAAGATTATTGTAATAACAATAAAAGTAACTGTTTCAAATACAATTTTAATACACATTTAACTGAAATGACTAGTGAAGGGCCACAGAAAATTGGAACATCTCAAAAAAATCATGGCTGCAATGTCTGTTCTTAATTCCATCGTGAAATATAAAAAGTGAGAAAATAACCAAGAAAAGTTTATTTCTATAAAGTCACAATTCTGGCATATTTCGTAGAAAACTGCGAACTTAGTAGTCAGAGTCTCTTATTCTAAACTGCACTTGAGCGTTGCAGAGTTTAGGAATATGGAGTCCTATTGATCTCATTACATCCAAAGTAGAAAAGACAAATATCCCTATTTTATTTTAAAAGTTGCTGAAGCAATTCAGTTGAAGCTAAATGCCTCAGTTTCTATATTTACTTTCAACATTTCAGTTGAAAATAAATATACTGTTCTGACAGTTTTGGTTTTTTTAAAAAAATAGGTTGCTATTTTAAAGAGTGCACAACTTTCTGGTACTTACAAACTCTACCTGATAAAAACTAGAAGATGACCAATAATGAACAGACAGCATGATAGACTGCTTAGGTGCAGGAATAATTTTTAATAAGAAATTGTGAAGTTTGTCCTCTGGGAAACTCACCATCACATGTTTTAGCCTATCTACAACTCAGATACTCAAACCTTGTATGAGAAGCACTGGGCTGATGTACCAAAGCCAGTCCACTCGAACAACATTTTCAGAGAACAGTATTAAAACCCCCAGTTTTCTTAGAAATTGCGTAACTCACTGTGCCCCCTATAAGTTCGTAATTACAGGGAAAAAGAAATATATTGTCACTGCAACATTACAGCTAAGACTTTACACACATATGAGAAGCGTTATCAGACTGTACCCAAGTGCATTTAACAGTGATGCTTCAACTGCAAATGCGGACCCCGTCCCTGCTATTTCAGCAGCAACCAGTTACTAAACAGAAAGCATGGTGTCAGTTGCAAAGATACAACCATTGGTAAATATTGTGAAATTTTCTTAACAAAATAACCATTATTTTGCCACACAGTAGAGATAAATTATTAACACATCAAAATTCACTTCTGATAAAGAAGCATGAACAACGTTCAGAAAACATTGCTGACAGAATTTTTTTTTATAAATAATACCCTTGGTCATAATCTCGTTTTAATGCAATTGCTTTGTACTCTAGCTTCCCCATAATTTTACTGAAACCACTCCATTTATGTATTTTCTATTTAGCAATAAGATACCACATCTGCATCATAATTTTAATTTAACCATTGATACTCCTATGCTTTTTTTCCTCTATTCAACTAAACATTTACTGGAATCAACCTTCAATGGAACAGCCACCCAACTTGTTCTATACCATTTTAAGCAGACATAAATGGTAACAGAATCAGTGCCACAAAAAGGCAGACAGAATACCCCAAAAATGGTAATGGATATTTTAACTGTTACTTTAACTTAAGAGCGTTTGGGGTTTTTTTGGCATTCCTCAAAGAGCATTTTCAATGCCAAGTCAGCTTATTAATTTAGCAAAGCACACAGACACAGCATAAAACATCTCCTCTTCTAGAAAGCATCATGAAAACAAATCACAAAAGTTTAATCAGATAGGTACTTAATTCCAGGAAATTCTTCTGTTAACATCTCAGATGTCTGATTTTTAAATACATATAACTACCATAATTATTGTTCCTACAAGACATTTTATATTAGAGACCGGAGCGCCTAAGGTTTTATTTTTAAGCTTCTGTTTATCTATTCATTCATCTCTAAAACAGGCGAATTCTACTTCTGCTTAAATTTTCATATAAACCTTTGATCTTATTCTGAAAGTATAAACCTCTGGGGGAAGTAGGGATCAACCATGCTGATTAAACAAAACAATGCCAAAACATTTAAGGCACTGCAGGTATCTGTCTGCCAACATATTTTCCACATGATGCACATACATTACTTTCATTAGTATTCCATAAGCAACTGAAGGGATAAAAGACCTCAGTGCTCACAGAATACTTTAAACCCTTTTACATGCATAAGAAAGGGACACATTTACAAACAACTAACTGACAAAGTATTCCTGATTAACTGCAGATTCCTTTGAAGTATCAATCTTGCCAGTTCATTTCCGTTTCATTTAAACTGGTAAAATATATCCTAGAATATTCATAGAGTACAGTAAAAGAAATCTAATTTTTCTAATTAAAACAAAAAGGGGGTAGATGATAATTTCTTGAAAGCCAGGAATCATTAGCTTAAAATAAAACTCAACCAGTTATTAGTCCACAGAGGTTCTTACCCTTTTGCAAAATAAAGCCTCTACAGACAAGGAGATTTGGCAGGTATATTTTAAATATTAGAAAATACCTAAACAGAAATGAGCTGATTTTTCAGCCAGCTTTCCTGAATTCTTCCCCTGAAAAAAAATAATAGTTTGGCACTCGAGAAATAAATTTAAGCACTGAATTGGCAGCCAAATTATGAGCAATAGAGACACCAAAATAAAACTGGAGTAGCGTTCACTTGGGAAGGGCAGGGGGAAGGGGTCATGTCCTTGATGGATATTTGTTACTGTGAGGTTCCACAAGAAATCTTCTGTTTTCCACACTTTTAAACAAAGAGGAAAATTACTATTCTACTTAAAAGCAATAAACTTCTTTCTTAACAGACCGAACTCATATTTCAGGATGAGGTGACTTATCCCCAAACAAGGGCAAGAGGATTGCCACCATTCATACGAGGGGCTCGGACAAGGTGCAACGCAACCACCCTCTCTGTGCTCAGAGATGCTTTACTGTTTCAACAGAATTCAGAAAAGGAAATGGACCGAGACATACAAACTACTAAAGGAGACCATTAGTCATCCCAAATCCACGAGGCCAGAAGGTACTCTAGACAGAGGGGAAGAACGCCACTGTCTGATGAATAGGATGAAGCCTAACATGAATCAAAATGCAGAGCTCACATAACTGGTTCTCCAGCACCAAATACTAAGGGGCCCCTAGTAATCCACAAAGCATGAGAGAAGTTGTAGACCAGGCAGGACATGGCATGGAAAACCCATGTCTTACGTTCCAGTAAACAGGCTTACACCTGTAAACAGGGTATAGCCCTTAGGACAACAGGTTTGGGGTCAATTGTTTATTTTGGCATCACTTATATAACTGAAAACTTGGATACAAATATTTTGGCTTTAAGTCTTCTGTTTGTTTAGGAAAATAATTGAAAGTTTAACTAAACATTTTAATACTTTCTGTTCCAAAGGAAGGTTGGAAACAGGATACATTAGCATTACAAGAAGCACTCTGACACTAAAATTTTTCTTTTTAAATGGTCTTTAAAGCACAGCAGAGCTTGAAGCCAAATAACTGTAACTTTATTTGAAGAAATGCACAGACATAAAATCTATGCTGTGAGCCTTCACGTTTTCCACCCAGTCTCCTCTAACATCCACTACTCCATAATGTAGTTCCCCCTAAGCATACAGACATGCTACTAACCGTGAAGTGTGCCAGAACAGATTTATCCTCCTTTTCTACACAGAAACGTGGTCCTTATTTAACAAATCCCTAAGCCAGAAAGTTTAAGAAAGAGTTACTATGAAGCAATGGTCTACTGGAACCCAACACCATCCACAAAACTTACCTTGCAAACATTCCATAGCTTTCCAAATAGCCTTAATTTTCTCTATTTTTGAAGCAACAAGTTTGGTTCATTTCTAATCACTGTCTCTCTGTATAGACTAGATCCAGAACTGGGCTGCACTACACATCACCTAAATGGGACAGCACAAAATTCCTAGCAAACTCATTTGGTTTGTGCTTCATCAGGCCAGTGTAGCCTTACCAGAACAAGAACTGGAGCTTCCTGCAAGCCATATACCACTACACAACTTGGAAGTTTTCTTTCAACATACATGTTTTTTATGACTGCAAAAAGCATACTTGTTGGCTTGAAACTAAAAAAAAAAACCAAACAAAAAAAGACCCCACCCCACCCCCCCAAAAAAAAAAAGAATTTCAGCTGAAAGGGAAGGTATTTGCAAATACTAAGGAGCATATAAGTAATTTTTTGAAAAAAGGCTCCTGTACACTCAACTATCAAACAACTGCCAGCTAAGTGTTGGCTGTGCTTTTATTTTTCCTTCAGGTCTGAAATTGTCTGCTTTAATTAATGAACAGTTTGAGACTGGCAAATTCTGAATGCAGTTAAACTTTTACTGTGCACTACTTCAGGCTGCTCATCATACCACTGTAGACTTACCAAAGCAAGAACCTGAGCTTTCTGCAAACCTTATATTGCTACACAACTTGGAAGTTTTCTTTCACTATACACATTTTTTTATGACTGCAGCCACAGTTCCAACAGCAATTATTCCAGACACTCTTGGTCTTGGGATTTCACACAAAGATCTCTTAAGATTGCAGCTAGCTGATCTATAAATACTTTTATTATTTGAGACTTCCCATTAAAAGTTGCAGGCAAGAACAAGCATTGCAGACATTTTAATTCAAATTATTTGATATTTTAACAGCCAGCTTAAGATTCTGTGTGATGTCCTATTTCCATATTTTCCAAACATCCACAAAGCAAAAAATCCATGCTAGTACAGCCTTATTCCATTCTTGGATGTACCCATTTCAAAGCACAGCTATAGGCTGCCAGGCCAGTTCTTCTCTGTTCTCAACAGATCTGTAAGTATGCTGACTCTACAGTGATCCTGTGTACTGTTGAAGAAAGGTGAATAACTGAGTTGATAACAGAAACAGGTCTCTCCATAACCTCATAGAATTAGGATGAATCCTTTACCATTCTTATCTAGTTTTGAGGATCAGCAGTAAAACAAAGCAAAGTTTTATTTAGGCATAACAGAGGAAAAAAAATAGTTACAAATAAAACAAATGCAAAGCACCTATCCATGGTGATGTGTTGTTAGGCATATTCTTACAACAGCAGTATTACTTAAGCAACCACCACCATGAGCCAATCCATTATTGCTCTCATTACTCCCCCAGGCTTGCCAAAACAAACATTTGTGTCCACATGGTGAATTAGTTCAAGAAACTGATCTAGCTGATATTCACTTCTTACCTTCCCATTCCCTAGAGAAGCACTTCATTTTCACCTGCATCACTGTGTAACCATGCAAGTGTTTATACCAACAAACTGGCCAGGACAGGGAAGGGTGAGAACTGGAATATACTGTTGTAAACAAAAACTACTTATGCCAATGCTGTTATGAAAAAAAACCTAATTCATTAAATACCCTCCATTTAGAATTCACTCAGTGTAGCTCAGTGACATACACCGCCAAGTTAGGTTCAACAATTCCCCCTACCCTTAATATATTTCATTTCCAATTTATTCCTTATCCAAGGTTTCATTCACATTTAGTACTGATGCTGCTTAAACTCTCTGGCTGCCCCCTACAACAGTGATGTTTCATATTACAACCAAGCAAATTCAATAGCTACCTACCACCCAAAAGGCAGCCCACTCCAATCACTACACATTCCGACCTCTACTTCCTCGGCATTCATTAGGGGAACTAAAACAACATAAAGTTATTCATAGCCATTATGAGTGCCTATCAGCTACACCCTTATATGCCTCTGGATACAGATGTAAATCAGCTTTAGAGTCAAGTCCATCAGTAGTACCTGGAGCCAGCTATTTCTCAACTCTGGGTTAAATCTGATCAGCATTGTACCAACTGCACAAAGATGCCTCTTTCTGGAACTGGGACAATACATAACTATTTTCCCTTTGTTTTCAGAAGCCTCAGCTTACTATACCTGTCCAATATGAGCACTTTGTAGTCCCCAAATAAGTTTATGAACTGTATTAAATATTACAGAAGTTTTCTGTTACATGCACATTCTGTTTAGATTATGATCCCTGTTACGNCTTCAAGGTCCTTTCCAACCTAAACCATTCTATGATTCTATGATTCTATGATTATGATCCCTGTTACAACAGTAGCTGTCCATAGGGGCCACGTGTATCAACAGACACGACAGACCCAGTAACCAATTTCTTTAGCTATACAGGTCTATTGAAATAAGTTATTTCCCTCTCTACCCTCATTTTTTACTGCCATCTTGAATCAAAGTATCCAAATTTTGGCATGTGGCCATCACATTTAAAAGAGAAACCTAGACTATCATTATGACTAAGCACAAGAGCAGTGTAATTCTGTGTTATTGCTGAAGCAATTGCCAAAAGAAAGGAGAAGTCAATTTTCCCTACATCAGAACAGAAAGTGCTTTACTTTGTTCTCCCTAAACAACTAATTTCATGAGACTACTTAATGTATAGGAAAGAATGTTGAAAATACAAGAGCTGTAATGAAAGTTTTCTTACCTGCTCTGTGGGACTCAGGCTGACAACATACAGAAGCAAGGTTTGTGCATTACAGCTGTATTATGGTACGCAAGACAACTGGATGACAAATCAAATGCAGACAATTTTTTAAATCAACAGAAAAATAAGAGAAGACAGCACATGCACACAGCTGGGCAGATAAACCGTGCATTCCAACAGCAACAATAATCGCCATGGATGGCCCTTCATACTTACACAGAATTTCAATAAAGCTTTTCCAAAAGAGTGAAGATGTAACTTGTACCAACCCAGCTACAGGATCTGGACCCCAACTTTAGTATTCTGGCACCAGCTCCACTCCCGTAAGTATTTATGCAAATGAGTAGTTCATTAGTTTCAGTTGGTCTACTGATGTGACTACAGTTAATTACTGAGGCAAACCTTTCCAGGATGGGGCTTACTGTTAGAAAAAACAACCAAACTTTAAAGTTTAGCATTTATAAACACACTTCAGCCACTCCCATGTGTTAACAGCCTATGCATCTTGGGGTTAGTATTTTAAGTTATTACGCAATATTGAAGTTCTTAGCACAGGTTTTTCTTAACTAAAATGAAGTTTTAAAATATTACAAGCTCGCACTCTGTTCCGAGGGTAAAGGTTTCCCATTTAACATCTTATGTTAGATATGACTCAAAATAAACACTATTACACATAATGAAACCAAGGCTTCACTCAAACATGGTATGGTAGAAATCTGATTTCCTTTATAGCGTATGGCCACAGAGGCAAAGTAAGAACTGTTTCCATAGAAGTGAGTAGAAAACATGTTTAAACCTCGATCCATAGGATCCACGTGGCAAAGCAGGATCTGAAGCAGTTCATTTATAATCAACTCTGGCACTTTTATGTCTGCAACTGTGCAATTGCTATCTCCACCTCATTTACTATGGCTTTTAATTTTCTTTTTCCTTTTCTCTCCATGCCAGAAAGGAACAAACTCCTATGCAAACTTTCTCTAGACTCACACTGAGAATAATCCTTTAAAACCCTATAAAACCTCAGTTGTCCAGGAAGTGCAGCCACACCCAAGCATGAAACTAGTTTTTATTTTTAAGGTTAATACACAGTCATACAATTTTGTTTATATACATATTTAAATGCTTGTCTATTTGACAAGCTTATCTCTTCAGTTCGAAGTCCAAGCACATAGGACCCAATGTCATTTCTCTGCAATATAAAAATATTTCCATAAATTCTTTCTAAATCTACCTACATTTCAACATAAGCTCAACTATTGCTTGTCCCAACAACATTCTCTCTCTCCCTCTGACTCTGTAGGTATGAACACACACCCCATAGATATATGGATTTTATAGAACTATTTATAACATTTGACTACAAATTTATGAAGATCCAAACAAATAATTTCTAGGTCAGTTTAGATAAGGAAATTAGAATTTTTTCTTTCTTGAAAAATATGTTTTTCTTGAATGCAACTGTTCAAAGACCATCTTTCACATGAGTTAAGCTAGAAGGTCATCAGCCTTCCCTAATATAAAAGTTCTGAATCTCCAAAACTTCATGCTGGAAAGCCAGAAAGCATATGCAATACAGCACCCTTATGGTTCTTTAACTGAAACACAGCCATTAAAAGAAATTTCAAGTGGTAGAACACCAGACACAGCAAAATACAAACACCCAAGGAAACTGGAAACATCACAACACGTTAACATTTTCCATGACAACGCTTTTTCCTATATATAACCGGCCTTCTTCTCTATCCCCATAACTCTAAATTATGATGTCCCTTCATGTATTCTAAATGAAATGCAAAGGGCTTTTGTTGTTAGTCAACAAAAGTGTTAATATTAAAAATTGTTTGGTTTGTTGTAGTTTTTATCCCCTTATGGAAGAGTCAAGGCACTTTTCCAACATACCTGTCAGCCATCTACTAATTTTCAAGGCACCATCCTAAATATGTAGGTGTTTTAAGGAGACTGTTTCATTTAAACACACCTAAACAGACACACATAAACAACTTGTTATGCCACAATCTCATTATCAGAAACAGCTGAACCTCAGTGAAACCCTCCCTCAAAAACCAATCCACAGCATGGGAGATTTCAGCCTAACCAACTGAAACTATTTCCAAACATTATAAGCAATAAACCCAGAAATCTTATCACAAGCCTTACTCAGCAGACAGTAGCACTACCAGCTCCAACCATGGTAACAGGTCTTACACAAGAAAAACCTCTTGCTTTACATCTTGATATACATTCATACCACTTGACTTTTCACTCACACAACATCTTATCAAACCTTGTTTTCCACAGTAGGGACACAATGGCAGCAAAGTGTTTTCATCGTGTCACTTGGTAATAACAGTTCCCCTTGCTGCACAGATTTGTAAGGTTCATCTGCTCGGGTGCAGTTGTATGCTATTCAAACCCAAATCATCCCTTCTTCATACAGCTGCTAAATACTAAGATATGACATGCAAACAGTAAATAACAACATGTAACTTCTTTCCTAGATTTTTTAAGAATATTCAAACCAAATGCAACATCTGGTTTACAGGAAAATCCTTTTTACTTAAAGGACACAAGATGACCGAGTAATTTACCATGGTCCTGGCTCTGAGCGTATTAGAAGTAGGACCCTGATTACAGTGCTAGCCAGCATACTGGAAGCTATGTACTTGCAACTGACTGAAAA